>BHFT01022719.1:0-88393 GCA_004320025.1 Laticauda laticaudata
GGCGTACTGCAGCTCCCTGTACGTGGTCCCTAAGGCCAGGTGGCGCAGAGTCATGCCACCTTCAGCCTAGGTCCAGCTTGAGGCCGGAAATGCACTGTAGTTGTGCAGTGGATCAAGCTTGGGGTGTCAGCCGCTGCCCACAAACTTCGTCAAACATGAGCTGGCGCGAGCATCTCTCATGAAGTGCTTGTGCGAACCGCTCACGAAAGTCCTTTGTTCCTCCGCTCCACCATCAGTCTCTTGTATTATAGTCTGTACTCGGCTCTTCTCTCACGATCCAAATATTCTACCCAGATACCTTCGTGGATGCCTCCTTCTTCTTCCGTAGAACATGGAAAGAGCCTTTTAGAGGGGCTTCACACTCGTTGCCGTACGGTTATAGAACGCATGAGCGTGCAGCTACGCCAAAAAGTGCACGTTGTGTGATGCATTCCATTGGTGGAAAGAGTCGACTGGATGGCTGTTTGAAGACTGCAGCTCTCTCAATGGGTCGCCAAGATTTGCAATAGCTTAAGATCACAGAGTGCAAGAGCTATACAGGCCAGAAGAGCCAGATGAAGGCTGAAGAGGTCTGCACCGCAGGGCTGCTGGACTGAAAGTGAGATCCAGGTGATTTCTCCCCCTTTTTATAGGAAATATAGGTTGTCCGTTAGGTGTCCTTTTGCATCCTCTAGGCATCCTGCAGGCATCCTAAATATCCGAGATACGTCCCCTATACGAACATTTTTTCCTTTTTATTGCTTTGTATGTGAGCTGCATCCGCTTTCATCCTTTCTATGTCCGTGCTACTAACACTGCGTGTCCATTCCGCGTCCGTTTCGCTTCCTCCCTGTGTCTGTTTTCCGCTGGAGCGGATGAGAGTTGCGCGGATGCGCAGCGAATATCGAGCGGATATAGCGGACATGTAACGGATGACGACAGAGATATAACAGATGTTCCCCATATGCGTAGCGGATGTAGAATGGACGCGTTGGATACTTTATCCACTCAAAATGTTTTGTGCAGCTCAATACTTTTTGAGCGGATGAAATGTCAGTAGACGGATGCTGGACGGATAGAGAGTATGAAAAATGGACGCGGTGAGTACAGAACAGATGCATCGTGTTAACCAACAGATGGCAAGTGTTTCTCTCCGTTTGATGTAAAAAGAGGATGTACTCTTTCCATCCGTTGGTGCAGTGTGACATGGGCTTTATCCAAGTCAATTATGTTCAAGAGAACTTACTGGAAATTTTATTTCAGTAGTACAACTATATTTTTTTAACCATGCATATTTTTTTTTCATTTGGATTTCAAGCATTGATGAATAATTAGCTATTTCAATTTCTCATTGTTGAAGCACACTAATAGCTAAATTCTGCTGGCAGCTGTTCAATGATCTATTTCAGTCATATCAATGATGAATGTCAAGTAGTGCTTTTATGACTGATAAGCTAAGAGTTTGGGAATGTTTTGCATGCATGAACCCATTTTTGTTAAGGATTTATTTTAGCTTTAGTACTTGGAGTGTAAGATTACTAAGAACTTCAAGTTTGCAATTTATATCAAAGAATAACTCATTCTCTGAAAGTAATTAAAGATAGTGAGTACATATCTTTTTCTCTTTAGATAAATGGCATCCATCTATCTATCCATCCATCCATCCACCCACCCACCCATCCATCCAGTCTTGTATGTGTTACTGTTCTGCCTATATAATTCTGTCCAAAGATGGGGAGCAGAACTGTATTGTTGGAGATGTAGAGAGAGCACTAAATTATATAGCAACAAGAAACATAGTTTGCCTGAGCATCTTGACGCAAGCAATGGAGTTTCAAAGTCCAGATTTTATGTTGGATTTTGTGTTTAATTTAGTGGCAGAGGAGGAGAACAAGAAGATATGAAACTATCACGATTCTTTTATTCCTTTCTGTGTTGCTCCCTTATGTTATTTAATAACACATGGTTGTGCTATTAAATAACATGATTGTGCTGTTAAATAACATAACCTTATGTCATTTAATAACACATCCATAATGAAACAACATGCTTCCCATCTCCCTAATAGGGTGACCCTGGATAGTTTATAGAACACAAAAAGATCAGTGGAAAAGCAATTAAAGATGGATGGCATCAGAATGAGGTCTTGTTAACCCATCCACCATATTCAGCAGTGAATGCCCTTCCTTGGGCCCCCAAGCTAAGCAGCAAAATCATTTTTAATACCTTTCTGGAAGGCCAAAAGGATGGGAGCAATTCTTGCCTCCAGTGTTAAGAGTATTCTACAGGGATGGGAACACAGCAGAAAAGGCTTTTTTTTTTTGATGCTGCCTGCCAGAATTCCTTAGCATGTGGCTCTGTTGCAGGCCTCTTCTGCTGGTGTGAGTAGAGGCATTCTAATCTCATTGGGGTGCTCCTCAGATAGTCTGTATGTCTGTGTATGTTCCTGGAGAGATGAGCAAAGAACAGGACTGCATGCCAAGAGTATAAATTCCCAGCAGGGTGTTTTCTGTCTTTCCTTAGTAAATAAATTTATTCTGACAGATCATAATGCATAGACCAGATTTACTTACTTACTTACTTACTTACTTACTTACTTACTTACTTACTTAAAGTACAGGTAGAAGTAAAGGTTCCCCTTGCACATACGTGCCAGTCATTTCTGGCTCTAAGGCCTGGTGCTCATCTCTGTTTCAAAGCCGAAGAGCCAGTGTTGTCTGAAAGCATCTCCATGGTCATGTGGGTGGCATGACTAAATACCAAAGATGCACAGAACGCTGTTATCTTCCCTATTTTGGTCCCCATTTTTCTACTTCCATTTTTACATGCTTTAGAAGTGCTGGTTGGCAAAAGCTGGGACAAGTAATGGGAGCTCACTCTGTTACATGGGAGCTAACTCTGTTACATGGGGCTAGGGATTCGAATTGCCGAACTGCCGACCTTTCTCAGTGTCTTAGCCACTGAGCTCAGTGTCTGAGCCACTGCATCACTGACTTACTTACTTACTTATTTCCCATCCTTATTATTTTTATAAATAATTTAAGGTGGCAAACATACCTAAAACTTCCTCCTCTCCATATTTTCCCCACTACAATAACCCTGTGAGATGGATTGGGCTGAGAACTGGCCCAAAGTCACCCACCTGGGTTTCATGCCTAAGAAAGGACTAAAACTCACAATATCCCTGTTTTTAGTGTGATGCCTTATCCACGAGACCAAATTGCATCAAACTAGACCAAACTTTCATATTGGTCTTAAATAGTTCTGGCCAGGCTAGTGAGAATTCCATAATGCATCTGGTGGTATTTATTTTAGAAAATCTACCATAGAGACTTAGATGGACTAGACAGTCATAGCAGAATGATACTGATCAATCCCACTTAGGTCAGTGGGAATTCCAAGGGAGAAACCTTTAAGGCCCTGTCCCACTGCACTATTGGGATGCAAAGAGAGATGTAAAACATTCAAAAAAGCTTGCCATCCGTTGGAAAATGCTATGCATCCGTTGTGTACTCATTGCATACGTGTTTCATACGCTCTATCCGTCGAGCACCGTCCACTGCGATTTTTCATGCCGCACAAGAATTTTGAGCTGCACAAAACTTGTGAACGGAGATGAACTTTCCGCCGTGTACGATGTAAATCCATGACATACGAGCAACAAACGTTCTATGTCCGTTTATCATCCGTTAAACGTCCACTTATCCTCTCTGCATCCTCTGGGCATCTCGCAACTCACATCTGCTGCAGCTGAGAAATGGAAAGAGGGAGAAACAAAAGGTACACGGAACATCTACACAGTGTTGAGTTAGCATTGGAAATAGAAAGGAAGTGCAACGTAACGGTTTGCATCCGACATACATCTGCACGGCATCCCTTTCTTTCCTTTAGGCGTACATGATGCATCTGCTTCACATCACTATCCGTCTTCTTCGAAATTCCCCTCCAGAATTCCTTCGGATGTGTCATCCACCTTCCATCCATTTCATCCGCTAGGCTTCCTATGAACATCCGTTTACAACTCCCCATACATACTACCCATGTCTGTCTTTTCCATTCTTTTCTGTTCTTTTCCGTTCTGTGTTATGCAAATGTTTCGCCACTTTCTGGACAGTGGATGACGACATGGAATGGAGCCACCCCCCGAAATTTTGTCGCGTCCACTGTGTCCTTTTTGCATACGTTTTGCATCAGTCGGCCAGTGGGACCGGGCCTTAGTGACTTAGCCATATCAACAAAGGTTTATGAAGTTAACGGGCTTCATGCAAGCCTCTTTGCCTTCATTCTTCTTCCATATGAATATTTTATTCAGGATCCTAGGTTTTTTTGAAAGCACCCATTCTGCCTTCTATCTAAAACAGGAGGCTGCAATTTCAGAATTGTAAACTGTTCTGTATGGAACTTGGGTAGCGGTTTCAAGTCCCTCATTCTGATTGGCCAAAAGGCACTTATGGATTGGTTCACTAGGTACCAATCTGGGAAGCCACCAAGCAGTGGGAAGAATTAAAACAGATGTCATTTGGCCACAAGCGGCCAGGCAAGCCCGCCTATATAAAAGGGCTGCCGCGGCTTGGCTATGTTCCGTATCTTTTGCCTAGCGAGTTAAATAAAAACAGTTGTTGTTTGGAACCCGATCTCACCTGCTTCGTTTTGTGGATGGAACACTGGTGACGAAGGTGGGATAATCGTTAGAAGCAGAGACCGAAGCACGTGGTTGATCTGAACCAGCGAAGAGAGGCATGGCCGGTAACAATGCGCCGCCCACACCCTTAACAATCCTGATAGGGAGGATTGGGAATCGTAATCTTCTCTTATGTTCTTAAGAAAGCAATGAGAGTGGAAGAAATCTCGAGACCAAGGAAGAGGACTGTCTTCCTTACACACTGGCGGACCGGCCATATTCAAAAGATGGCGAAAGACCGCTGGCAAAAAACCCAGAGATGTCAAACAGATGACCTTGGTCTGAACCTGAACCAATATGTTTCGAGCACACTACGACACCAGTGGTCTCAAAATTTATCAAAAGGCACAAATTTTACAAAAGGGACCAGAAGGAGAGGATGAAACCATAGCAGATTTTCTGTGGCGCTTTGAGAACACATCGGAGGAGCCTGTGAGTTCCAAAAACATGGACGAGGGCAATGAGAGATACTGCGTAGTCCTCGGCCTGAAAACGACTCTACCCTTCAGAGCAAACTATCTGATATAGGCCGAACATAACTGTGGCCAAAGCCATTGCAGAGGGCAGCCACCCTGAAGCAGCAAAGAAGCCAGCAGCACTATGCAGCAACTGAACCGCAGTTCCAGACCTGCCAACCCAAACCCGGGAGAAGAAGGCAGAGGAGGAAAGAAACAGCCCACAGCGACAACCACCATGAGGACATCGAACCAGAGTGACACCAAAGACGACAATGAAGATGTCCATAAACTCCTATTCAGATAGAAAATGAAGTGAAAAGAGGAGGGAATCGGTGGAATTGTCAAATGTGCAGGCTGCAGAGGCAATTCACCCACGGTCTGAATGCAGGTTCCTTGACCGCAATATGCTGGGTTGTAATTAAAAGGGGCACATCGAAAGGGTCTGCCACAACAAAAAGAGCTATAGTCAAAAAGACGTGGCAGGCACCCCCGCCCAGGACACAATACAAGGAAAAACAAAAGGCCGCGCAATACAGTATGGAACTTCAATAAGAGAACTGGTGACAGGGAAGAAAACTCATTTCAGACAAGTCACCATCGGCAATGACCAGGCGGGAGAGCTGAAAGAAGGTTTGGATAGACGTGAGATTGAGGGGAGACCCTGCGAGATGAAGTCGACTCAGGGTCATTCCATCCAACTGGTGTATCTGGGGAATACCATCCTGCGCCTAATACTGAACATTAAACAGAGAGAACTACAGAAACAAAAACTATGTTAAAAGACTATCAGGGAATCGAAAATCCCAGTAGTAGGCCTTGGACATTTTCTAGATTGAATTTAAACACCATGCTAAAGTCTTCGCTCTGACTATCGTCAAACTGTGACTGCCTTAGCCTGTTAGGTGATAGATGTTCACGCCTCTGGGAATCGGGATTGACCGGGAATCAACCGCCATCGCTACAACCAACTGGGAGGAGAACCTACTCCAAAAATTCCAAGTGTATTTGGACGGGACTCTTAGGCAAAGTCACAAGGGGACCCCAATTTCATTTAGCACGAGACCTGAAAATAGTCCCCATCTGTTAAAGGTCAGACACAATCCCATTCACGCTGTAAACCAAAAGTTGGTGAGAGCTAAATAAAGTAATAGGCTCAAGGGGTTTTAGAACCAATCGACCATGCCAGTGTGGGAAACCCGTATCGTCACACCAGTGGAAGTCAGATGGGTCAGTGCACATTCTGCGGGACTATAAGGCAACCTGAACCATGCGCTCCAACAAAGCGCATTACCCAGTGCCATAGTGCAACATTTACTGCACTAGCTAGGGGGAGGAAAATATTTGCAAAACTCGACCTAGCTCAGGCTATCAACAGCTACCCGTTGATCCATAACAGCAGAGGCACAGACTATGAGTAACGACATAGAGGGGCATTCAAATGTAACCACCTCCAATTTCAGTTTTAGCATTGCCCCAGGCGTGTTTCCAAAGCGCTCATGGAATGCCTTCTAAATGGAATCAAAGTGTTGTCTATACTTTGACGATGTACTGGTCTCAGCAAAAAATGCAACCAGCTAGAGACCAGGTTAAGAGAAGTCTTAAACATATTTAGGAAATCAGGCCTCAAAGTAAAGAGAAAAATGGTGAACTGGCCACTAACTGGCTGAATTGTTTGGGCTATTTAAATCGATGAGCAAGCATTCACCCCACAAAAAAAAGTGAAGGCTATTAAGATGCTTCCAGACCCAAAAACAAAACGATCTCCATGCATTCCTAGGCCTCATAAATTTTTGCAACATGTTCCTGCCCCATAAAGGCTGACTATTAGCAGAACCCCTACATCGACTACTAGATAAAAAAAACCGCTTGGACATGGGGCCACCGGGATACAGAAAGACTTCCAAGGTATCAAAGGACCTATTAAACGTCAGACCACCATTCTCATCTCCAGTTTAGCAATAAACCCTGCCTCTGACGGTCACCTGTATGCCTCGACTTTTGCGTGGTCGGTGCCATCCTGAGTCACCAACTTCCAGACGGCAGAGAGGCACGCCGGTCGCCTTTTACTCAAAGACGCTCTCCAGAGTCGGAAACGCAATTACAGCCAACTTGATCGGGAAGCTGTTCAATCGTCGCCGGAGTCAAATGATTTCCATGAGGTAACCTTTATGGAAGACCCTTTCTATCTTGTAATCCGGTCTCACAAGCTTCTCTGGAATCTAGCGGCAACAAGCCAACCCCAACACATTCTGTCACCTAGAATGACTGAGGTGGTCTGAATTCCTTGCTGGCTATTCTTACACGCTGCTCCACCGACCCGCAAAAGCCAATCTCACATGCCAACGCCTGAGCCGTTCCCCATTGCCCATCAAGAGGATGACCCTGCTCCAACTACCTCCACATTTCAGCTTGAGACCTGCCTTGAGCTTACCGCTGACTGCAGCGACATCGCGAAAGCCACAGCCAAAGACCTTTGACCAGTGCGCATACTGAACTGGGTAGGTAAAGGCTGGGCCAGAGGAAAAACAAAGCTGAGACTTTTAACTTCTTTCTGTGCCAGAGACAGACTGAATTGTCTATTGAAAAGGGTTGCATTCTTATATGGTGGTGACAGGGTGGTAATCCAGAGCGCCTCCCAAGAAGACATCCTGGGCATGTTGCACGAGGATCACCAGGGCAGAGTCAAAATGAAAGTCCTGGCCAGGAGTTACACTGGTGCGCCAGGCTGGACAAGACATTGAACGCTGGGTTGCAAGATGCCATGACTGTCAGAAAGCAAGCCTACCTCCTACAGCACCATATAGGACTGGGAAGACTCCCGGGGTCCATGGTCCAGAGTGTCATATTGACTTCGCTGGACCAACGAAGGGAAACACTTTTTTGATTGTGGTTGATGCATATTCGGAACTGGTTGGAAGTCATCCTCATGGCTTCCACAACCACCGAGACTGTTATGAAATAGCTCGACAACACTGCAATGCATGGGCTACCTGATGTACTGCTGTTTGTCGGACAATGGGCCTCAGCCTTACCGCCTTGCCGCAATTCGAACAATATCGTGTCTGCCCAGGTATCCGTCACGACTTAAACCACGCTGGCTATCCGCTGCGAATGGCAGCGGTACCGAACGCATGGTTTGTATACTAAAGCGAGGCCTAGAGAGAATGGACAAGGGGACTGATGCAGGACAAACTAAACGCCACAATTACGGTAACCTTCAACATATTACCCCTAGTAGCCACTAGCTAATATAAAGAGCCTGCTAACTTGTTAATGGTAGGAAACGTCGAGTCCCACCTGAGACAGGTACACCCGCACTTTACACCTGGGAACAAAACCCCCGACCTCCTTCCAGCAAATACTGTACCTTGCGAATCGGTGACACTAGTTATGCCAAAGAACTGTTACCTCTATGGGACTCCTACTCAGGTCTGCCAGCCACCATCACACAAAAACCAACGGCCCCACGCTGTCTACCGACTAACTTAGACGATGGAAGGAATGGATGCGGCACATTGACCAGCTTGCGTTCCCGCAACCTAGAATGAAAAACCGCCGCAGAACAAAAATATAATAACATTCGCGACATGTCAAAACACAAGAAAGTGGGGTGAATACAAATAACTAAAGAAAGAGGAGAGAGACCCTCCCATAAGCAAGACAAACAAACTCGCAAAACAGACAATCTAACCAAAGAAAAAGAGCACCATCGGTTTAGATTGAGCCCCAAGAAAAGAGTCGCGGAGCAGGAGATGTAAGCGAGGCCTCCTGGAAGGTGGCAGCCAGGACCAGCTACCAAACAACCGTCAAACCAGAGAGGGAGCGCAGACGCTCTAATCGGCCCAAGAGACTTATCAGAGGGGAGCGGCATGCTGACTCACCCTTCCAGGAGTTCCCATGGAGAAGTTCGAGAGAAGCAGCGATCCCGTCCGAACCGCTTGAAAACCAAAACATGACTGAGCCACGCAGGTCAACTAGAAATAGAAAAAGCCCCACCTACCTGCGTGACTACGTCACCCACATTGGATGAACTAAAGGGGGAGGGATGTTCTGTATGGAAGTTGGTAGGTTCCAAGTCCCTCGTTCTGATTGGCCGAAAAGGCCACTTATGGATTTGTTCACTAGGAACCAATCCGGGAAGCTGCCAAGAGGCGGGAAGAATTAAACAAGTGTCATTGGCCACAAGCTGGCAGGCAAGCCACTATATAAAGGGCTGCTGCGGCTTGGGCTAAGTTCCGTATCTTTTGCCTAGCGAGTTAAATAAAAGAGTTGTTGTTTGGAATCCGGTCTCACCTGCTTCTTTTTGGCGGAACATAAACCAAGAAGGGTTAGCTGGGTTAGCTATGTACTGCATTTAGGATTAATTGCCTCACTAATTATATCCCAGTTTGGATGTGTTGGGAAACTCTGTTTTAATGCAAAGTTTTGTGTTCTATTATCAAAGTGTGTTCTCAGATACACAACACATGCTCATTTATTTTCCTGGTCACTACCCTCTCAAGTGTACAGTGAGACCCACTTGGGAGTAATTGGAAGGAAAGAGATTTAAAAAATGTAGTCTTGTTCCCTTTTCTTCCTAATCACCCACTCTAGTTTACTTGCTTAAAAATAAAGAAGTCACATCACAATGGGATGCAGATTTTACAGCATCTATATTTCATTGGTTTTATTAAAAGAGACTTCCTGATTATTGCTTGATAAAGAATAATACTTTGGGGATAAAGGGGGGAACGTGACTGTATATAACAAAGACTCTTTCCTCAGTGTTACACAGAGCAACATTTTTATGTTGTGTGTTTGAGAGAGTAAGTGGGGTCAGGAATATCATGGATTTGTAATATAAGCCCAGTCCTTTTTCTATATGTGTCACAAAGTTGCCTCCCCCTCCCCCAAGTAATGCTTGCAGCATAATTTTCCAGTAACATTTTTGTTCCTATGTAACAAACTACTAGGTATGCAGTTTCATTCAGATCAACCTGTGAGTCAACAGATTTGCTTTAAAAATTAAGTGAGCAAAATGAGTGAGCCATGGTGGTGCAATGGTTAGAATGTAATATTGCCGACTAACTCTGCCCATAACCTGGAGTTCATTCCTGACCGGCTCAAAGTTGACTCATCCTTCCATCCTTCCAAGGTGGGTAAAATGAGGACTCAGATTGTTGGGGGCAATATTCTGATTCTGTAAACTGTTTAGGGAGGGCTGTAAAGCACTGTGAAATGGTATGTAAGTCTAAGTGCTATTGCTATAATATGCATGACCAAGAAAGGAAAATGTGCCTGCCACATGGATATGAAAAAGGGGATTATGGGTGAGTGAGACAAGGAAAGGAGTGATCCAGAAGGAAGAAAAGTTTAATTCTCCTTGACAGACTGACAAATGCCACAAATGTTTATAAGAAAGTATGCTTGTGCAGAAACCATGATTAGGTCAAAAGTGAGAAAGTGATATTCTAAGCAAACTTTAGAATAAAGGAGTCACCTTAAGAACTCATCAGGGGTGGGTTCACCCCTATTTGCTAGAAATCTGTGTCAAATTTTTAAGCAGTTAGAGAATCAGTTGTTAGAAGAATTACTTGGCCTAATCGTGTAGAGGAAAGGCAGGAAGGAAAAAGGACACAGCGGATGAGCAAATTTTTGGGGGTGGCTTCCATCCATTGTTTATTCACTCAACAGTGCCCAATATGTTGCATAACAGATACGGCAACACACGGGAAAGGAAACAGACTGGGGGTAGTACATTAGCGAGGATGTACGGAATGTTTCGTATGAAAGCTAGCGGATGAAAGTGGATGACAGTGGATGACACATTCCGAAGCGGTTCTGGGGAGAATAGGATGAACGCGGACGCTTAGTGGAAGGCAGCGGATGCAATAGTGGGATGATGCGGATGCATACGGATGCCTATAGGATGCCATAGTGGATGCATAGCGGATGCTAGCGGTCACTGCGCATCGCGGGGGCTGATGATATTTGCTCAGCTTCTATGATATAAAACGGATTGCAGCTCTGCAAGCATTTCGCATTCAGGAGGAAAGACTTGCTCCAAGAACATCTTTGAAAGAACCCAATGGTTCGAGAGTTCAAGGAAGAAGAGAAAGCTGTGGCCTACTCTGCACCCTGCAAGAAAGGACAGGAAACCACATCCAACCCTTGGCCGCTGACTCTGAAGTGCTGGTGCTTCTGCTGCTGCTGCTGGTGCCCTGGTGTTTGCTGCTGCTGGTGCTTCTCCTGCTGGTGCTGCTGGTGCTGCTCGGTGCTGCTGGTGCTGCTGGTGCTGCTGGTGCGGCTGGTGCTTCTCCTGCTGGTGCTTGCTGTGGCTTTGCCTACCATCGCCGTGCTGCTGGTGGTGCTGGGCTGTTGTGAATGGACCACCCCCAAGGCTCAAAAGCCCTTTGCTGGCTGAAGGCCTGAAGCTCCTGCAGAGGGGAGGACAGAAGGCAAGGCAAGGAGAAGAGAGAGAGGAAACAGTACCCCATTCTTGAGGACCATGAGGAAGGAGGTGCTGGAACTGGCTGAGGGGAGAACGGTACCTGTGGAGAAGGGCCACAGGCTCTATTGCGACACCAAGAGGAAAGCAGGCAGCGTGGAGAAGACAAGGCAGAGAGCCTGGGGTACACTTCAGATGTATTCTGGGATGGTGGCAGCACCATCACACCTGTATGGCAGCTGCACCTGAAAGAAATTGGCCAGGCCGCTGTCAAGGCTTCACTGACCAGGAGATGTACATCATGGCCAGTGTAGCTTCCTGGAAGGTGAGATCCCGCCACTGAGGAGGCAGCCCTCTCACAACCCTGCTCCCTCAGACAGCCCACAGAGAGCAACTCCTCTTCCAGCCAGGAGACAGCTACCGGTGTTCCCAGGCAGGTGTCTTTGGAGGCCCAATGGCAAGAGAACCCCCAAAAGCTGCACTTCCCCATGCCAGAGGATGTGGAGGATCCCCTGTCCTCAAATGGAGCAAGAAGAAGCAGCAGCCAGCGACCACCCACCCCCAGCTCCACCTCCACAGAAAGCAGGCAGAGATGGCAACTGGCAGGGCCAGAGCCACACTTTCCTGCTGGACGATCATGGACAACCATCAAGACCAGCACACCACAGATCTTCTCTCTCAGCTGGTAGAGCGATATGGCCATGCTCTAACCACACAGCCCTTCATCACGTATGTGAACCAGACCTCATGGACCTTCGAGGCCCAGGACGCATGGTGATTGAGGAGGAAAAATCAAGATCTTCTTGCACCACCCTCAGGCCCCAGCTAACTTGCTCCGACCCACTTCAGGTCTGCTCCTCCACCCAGGCGATGTTCACAGCCCTTCACGGCTTTCAACAGCCCTCACCTTACGCAAGGCTATGAGTTACCCCAGGACTTCCACACCCAGAGGCAATCCCTTCGCCAGTCCAGGCCGCAGGCTACATGCATACCCACAGATGCCTCACCTTGCCAGCTGCAAGACGCAGACAGCCACATACACTCTCCTTGCTTTCACACCACAGCCTAAGCCCCTCAACAGAAAATCTGTCTTCAGTCCTGTGCACCCTGATATCCCAGGTCCTTGAGGAAGGGCCTCTCAACCTCACGGACAGTCAGCTCTCTGAGAGCTTTCTGAACAACACAATCCCCTGTTGTACTCTCAGGGCCAACGCACCCGCAATGGCGCTTCAGACCAGCAACTCCAGCAACAGCCACCTCCACAGTCCCTGGCCGCTCGGACAGTGGAACCATGGCCATGCCTGCAAGTGCCTGAGAAAAGTGCCAGACCACTGAGCTTGTTACCTGTTCACCTTAATCTTTGGCTTAAAGACACTTTACTTGGGTCTTTTGCTTTTTTAATAAAGTATACAGTTTTAGCTTAAGACAGTTATTAATAAACGGTTATCTTTGCTTCACACACTTGGTTCATCTTTCATTTAACTTTATAAAGTGTTGGGTGAAAAACTTTTGAAAAAAGGGTTAAGCCTTTGCATTGCTTGTGGGATGGGTAACGGATAGCTGTGGGATGGGTAAGGATAGCTGTGGGATGGGTAAGGATAGTTGTGGGATGGGTAAGATAGCTGTGGGATGGGTAAGGATAGGTTTGTGGGATAGATAAACTCCAGTGGCAAGCATGGAGTGGGACTTGTAATGGTCCCAGCCCTTCCAGCTGCCACACATATGGACCTTTTATTATCAATAACATTTACTTCATTGATCAAAACATTTCAAATAAGCAAACCTTCTTTATTAATGCCCTATTTATTGTAAGGCCACTCAACATACATGCCAATCTCATCAGTGTGATGAGACAGGCTGAAGGAAGATCCATTAAGCATTACAATCCTGTCTTGCACTCCACTGCTGCCAGCTGGGGAGTTTGCACCAGTGGTTTTCAGGAGCGTTGCGCCGCTTCTTCGCCTTGCACGTGAACTCTCTTGGGGCTTTGTACTCACAGTGTCTATCAGGTTTTCGTCCTTGCTCCATGTCCCGCCATTCCTTGTTGACGGTCCACAGTCTGTTCTGCAATCCTGGGTAGCGTGTGCCATGAGATTTGTGCAGGATGCCAGCAACTTCCAACGATGCTCCTCACTGTCTGTGGGTGATGCTGCATGTGGTGAGAAGTACTGGACCTGTTGGCCAGGATGCCAAGGCGTTCTCCACCACGTGCCTTGCCTGGCCCGCTGTAACTTGAAGATCCCTCTCTTCATGGGTGTGGTATCTGTAACTGTAGAGCTTTCATGAGGTAGGTTCTGAGGGAGAAGGCGTCATCACCCACGAGAAGCTAGGGCACATCTTGTGTGTCATTGGTCAGGGGGTACTGGATCTGGAAACCCATCGATGAGGTTGCATTCCAGCCATCCTTGAGGTCACTGGGAATTGTATACTGGCTATCTGAAGCTGACCATTGCCTGAACATCGATGTACATGAACTTGGGTAGTCAGCATCAACATGGCAAAGAGGATGATACTGAGAAGCCCTTGTAGTTGTGATAAGCAGGGACCCTGAGTTTGGGTGGAGCTTTGCAGGCCACGTGCTTTCGCATCTATGGGCTCCACACGGTGTGGGGGAAGTTCCACCTCTGATACCAATACCACTGTTTGCAGTTTCTCCAGCCTTTCTTCAGTGGTGGGGGCACTGGAGGAGCTTCCTCCAGGTATTTCTTCGATGATGGCTGAACCACTTTCTGACCACTTGCTGATGGTGTTGTGTGGCACCCTCCCAGGCATACTGCATGTTTCTGTATGTGGTTTCCAAGAGGCTTGGGTGGCGCAGAATCGTGGTCCACCTTCAGTCAGGTCAGGCCTGGATGGAAGTTGGCTGCTCGGCTTGGTCAACCCTGGGTCTCAGATATCTCCACATTTCGCAAATGTGCTGGTGGCATCCTCATGAAGTGCTGGATGTACGAAAGTCTTCATTCCTCAGCTCACATCAGCTTTCATAGAGTCCAAACTCCACTCTTCTCCTGAATCCATCTTTGGACCCACACGAGTTCTTCGATGTCTCCTTTCTCCTTGCATAGAAAAGGTGAAACGTCTGAAGGAGGGTTGTTCTGGTGTGAACTGAATGGCAGCTACCATTAAGGAAGTGTGTGGATGATCCATGGTGAGATCACATGGTGATGTGGAAGAGCAAGAGCAAGGGTGAAGAGGTCCCTGTACACCATGGTGCTGACTGCATAGTGGAGATCCAGGTGATTTCCTCCCCCTTTTTATAGGCAATATCGGTTTCCGGCTAGGTGTCGCTTCCACATACTCTAGCATACTGCACGACATCACTAATATCCGAAAATACATCCAGATACAAACGTTTTGTCCTGTTTTAACATCCAATTACATATGAGATGCTATGATAACATTCCTTTCTATTTCCGTGCTACTAAAGCTTTGTTGGAAGTTCCGTGTACCTTTCACTTCCTCCCTCTTTTCCGCTTTTAGCTGCAGCGGATGCTGAGTTGCAGGGATGCCAGAGGATGCCGAGAAGATAATGTGGATGTGTAACGGATGACAACGGACTGTAGAATGTTTTGTTGCCTGTATGTGTCGTGGAATCTAGAATTGGTAAGCGCGGCGGAAAAGTTTCATCCGCTCAAAAGTTTTTGTGCGCTCAAACTTTTTGAGGGATGAAAATAGCAGTAGACGGATGTTTGACGGATAGAGCATATGAAACACGTACGCAGTGAATACACAACGGAATGCATACGTTTTCCAGTGGATGGCAAACTTTTTTGTCATTTTAATATCCTCTTTTGCATTCCGTTGGTGCAGTGGGACATGCGGCTTTACAGAAACTGCTCTGTGTTAACCTTTATTTGCCATTCTTGGCAGGACTAACTTCGTTTCTGGAATGTCTCTGGAGTTTTTTTCCCCTCCTTTGCTGGTACTTTCTTGTATGGAGTGACCGTTCAAGTTTAAATGGCCTGAAAAAAGTGACTTATGACCATTTTTCACACTTACGACTGTTGCAGCATTCCCACAGTCATGAGAGGCCAGGCGAGGAGATGGGTGCCTCAATGTGAGTGATGTTGAGTTGGCCACACCCAGACAGTTACATGACCACCAAGCCATGCACACCAACTAAGCCACGACCACAGAACCAGTTGTTACAAAATTTGAATTCCACCCCAGAACTCATATATGATAGTTAAAACTGATAGAAACTTCACCCAAGTTTGTAGCATGCATGTAATAGAATGCAGAAAATGCATAAAGGCTTTCCAAACTCTGTTTGGTCTGTATTCTTATTTGGGAATGAGGCCCGCTCGACTGACCCAATAAACTATTCTTTTTGGAAACTGATCCCGATTCAGAGTCTTTTCCTCAAAGGAATCCAGATCAAAATGCTCATGTAACAATATAGAGGCCAGTGGCTGACATGATAAGGGCAATCGGGTCA
Source organism: Laticauda laticaudata (assembly GCA_004320025.1). NCBI lineage: Eukaryota > Metazoa > Chordata > Lepidosauria > Squamata > Elapidae > Laticauda > Laticauda laticaudata. The sequence continues at coordinate 15,984 of BHFT01022719.1, forward strand.
CATTTGGCTTGCTGCTCAAACTTAATCATATTGCATTCAAACTTTGGGAAAATATGGAGGCTGCAGCTTATGGTCTTCTGATACCAGTGCATTTTTCTTTTCTTTTCTTTTTTTTTTGAGGCTGAGAATCGTCCTATCGTTGTGAATCTTTTAAATTGTTCAACCCAGGAAACAAGGATTTCAGATTTTGCAGCAAGAAAACATAACTCATGAAAAAGGAATCAATATTTCTATCTTCACAGTTAAGCAAAATTGGGTTTCATATTGGTAAGCAGATCAAATTAATGCTTAGACCTGTAGTTTTGTAACTAACAGCACTGCAACTTTAATTGCTCCTGGAATGTAACATTAATCACTTGAGGTTTGTCATATAAGCAAGCATCAATGAAAGTTATGGGTCGGTTGCTTGACACATAAAAACAGTTGACACAAATGCCTCATCTGTTCTTGCTTTCACTTTCTCTAGTTGGCTTGACAATGAAATCTATTGTAGGCTAGATATTTACTCATACCATTTTTCTCCCTGAAGTATTAAATAAGATACGTGCAAGAAAACAAGCCTGTGCCCTAGCAGAACACAAGGAGATAGATATGAATTTCCTCACTGCAGGAAAGACGTTTGCAGATGTTAGCTTTTGCTTGCATTTCTGAAGACTTGAAAATGAATGGAGATCTATTTACATGCCTGTTTTTTTCTTTCTTTCTGCAGCTGTTATTGTGTATTTCCTATTAATTAGTCATATTTGAAAAAATCAATTAAAATAAAATTCTTCACACTTGTACCTCCTCTGTCCAGCAGTCAGTTATTGCCCTTTGAATTGTTTTTCATTTACTTTTCTTAGGTTATATTACTGGATAACTGTAAGTTGTAAGTCATGCCAATCTTTAAGTGGGTCATTATGTGACTGACCTGATTTGATGTCAAATTTTTGCGGTGGCCATTAAGCAAACCTATTGGTTGTAATGAGCAGATGTTGCAGGAAACCAGAAGGAAATTTCAATTCCTGGCAAAAATGTTGTAAACCATAGTCACATGACTATTGGACACTGCAAACATCTATAAATGTAGGTTTGTTGCCAAGCAACCAAATTGTAATCATGTCTGTAGGGTAGGGAAGAACATTGTAACTTTGAATTTGGGTTGTAAGTACATGGATATTTTTTGTCTGTCATAAGTTCTAACAATCAGTAAGTGATCAGTCATTTAGTGAGGACTACCTGCAATTTCTTCTGAGAGGAGAATCTGGATCATATTGATTAAGTCTGGATGATCCAAAATCTGGATCATACTGATAAAGTAAACAAGAAAGCCACCACCCAAATGTTAGGAAGTGTTGGGCTAATAGGCGGCAATATAAATTTAATAAATAAATATATAAATATATAATACATGCTGGCATATCTGGGGTAGTATGGAAGACAAAGAAAGCTTGCTTTGTTATAAAATATGATAGCTGGTCAATATGGCTGCCTACCATGTGTGTTCAGTGGTGCCTTAATGATGATCTTATCATCACATTTGTAATTGAAAATGTCCTTTCATGAGCTCAAGTTAGTTCATTTTTTAAATTTTAGAGCCAGTTTAGTCTAGTGGTAAAGACACCAGGCTAGAAATTAGAAGATTATGAGTTCAAGTCATGCCTTAGCCATGAAAGCCAGCTGGGTGACTTGGGGGTAGTCACTTTTTCCCAGTTCAACCCTCCAGACAGGATGGTTATTGTGGGGAAAATAGGAGGAGGAAGGTACAGTGGATAAGTTTGCTATCTTGAATTATTTATACAAATAACAAAGGCAGAATACAAATAAATAAAATAAATAGGAAAAATAACCAAATTCCTGACCAAAGGAATAGTCAAAGGAATCCCACAAAATGGTAACATAGTGGAGAAACCTGATGAGTCTAAGAATGCCATCTTTAGAACTCTCTGATTATTTGGTTTCTTTGCTATGGATCACTATCCCAATAAATAAGATAAGTAAAATAAAATTTAAAATTTAGTTTGTGATACGTAAATTGTTTCAATGGGCTTAGTGTATTACAGCATTTGCAAAATCACTTGAGAGAGTATTGTCCTGGAAAGAACATTGTGGCCCATAGCACAGAAGTTGTTAGCTTCACAATTTTACAGGATTATGAGACAAGCAAAAAGAGCCTTGGAGAGAAAATGGAGGTGTTCCTTGGTGTTGTTTTTGATCCATTCATGTAATATGCTCAGTTTCTATTATGAGAGGTCTATTGAAAATATTCCCCAAAAGTGAACTTAGGTTTTCCTGAGCAACAGCAGTAATTATTCAGTTTCAGTCTAATTTTCCAAGATCTGTAATGTTGGTTAGGGCAAGCCAAAATAATTTTACCTAATTTTCATTTCTAAGATTTACCATATTTCATGTGGGTGTGAAAATATCAGACTGTCTGCTTCAGTATTCTGTCATTTGATTGCAAAAACAAGGAGAAAATAGCAGACAATATTCTGCTGAGAAAAAACATCATTGAGAGGAGTTCATGATGAAAACATAATTTCTACTCTTACATTAGCCTCATCTTCTAATTAAAGTGAAGAATATATGAAGCAATCTGTATCTGATCTGTGTATTTAATTACATGTCTTTTTCATCATTTGCCTGTTCAAAGAAGATAGACTAAACCCAAGTAGGAGTTCAAAACTTGGGCCTACATTGTGGTAATGGTTCCTGGGAGCATCTACAGGGCCACCGTAATGAGTATTCATGGTATCTGGCAGATAAAATCACTCACATCACTGATATCAAACTTGATAAACTCTACAGGTAGTCCTCTACAGGTAGTCCTCAAGTTACAGTGATAATTAGGACTGAAAATTTCTGTTACTAAGCAATGTAGTCATAAGCATGATGTCATGTGACTATATCACTTAGTAACAAGAATCCTGACAGTCCTTGTTTCTGCTATAATCCCAGGACTGTTAAACAAGAAGAGGTGGGAATCCGAGGTAAACAAGTTGGGGGGGGGGGGAAGGTTTGAGCANGGGGGGGGGTAAAGGTTTGAGCAGGAACCATGGGAAAAATGATAAGAAATGAAAATAATGGAAGCATAAGTAATTATTCCATTATTTAACTTTTGTTAACTAGTTGAATTACTGGTCAGAGTTTTGTTTACATTTTAATACTGATGACATTTGGATTGGATTCACAACTAATTTGTCTGAAGATCTATTCCATCAATTAAAAATAATGTTCTGTTTTATTCACACACTAGATACTCTCATTTGTAGCTGGCATAATAGTTAACACAATTTCCTGGTCTTTAACGTCAGGCTATCATTGATAAAAATCACTTTTTTTCTTTCCCATAATAACAAACAAGATTGAGGCTAACATCTTTTGGAATTGCTTTAGGCAAGATGGAAGGAAAGGAATTAAAGCAGTTGCCAAAATCAACACAGAATGTCAATATGGAAGGAAATCAATAAAAACAAATATGCTTGATATTAAGAAAAAAAAAGAATTATTTAATCCTTGCACATATAACTTTATTTCATTATAGAATGTGGCATCATTACCTTTTTTTCTCTGCCAAACAAAGATAATCCAAATTAAAACACCTCTCAAAAATGCTAGTAGAGACATCTGCAGCTAGTCACACTGATGGAAAACAATGGCACAAGTGATGACATTGCTATCCGGTGCAGGTAACCAGGAACAGGAACTGAATTCAAAGCAAAGTAACAGCTTATTACATGCAACCTATACACAAGAATCTGAATGGTCAAGCCAAAGTGATCCTAGGCAATGGTCAACAGAATTCATGGGGGATGGATGTGGGTCTTTTGTGGGAGTGTAGTAATTCCCAACTGCGAATGCATTTGATCCTGCCCTCAGGTTCAGCCTTCCCCTCCCCACAATTGCAACACAAAACACTGCCCTTCAAAATATGTGTCATAACATCAGATCCAAGTATGTAGATCGTAGGGATTATGTTGTGATATCATGACTCATGTTTCTCATTTGCCATTTTGCAGATGCCTATGTTATTCTAGTTTTGGTACAAAGTTCCTATATTACCTGCATCTGATATTACAATACCAGAATGAGTTAGAAGATGCTATATGAAGGCATGGAACATGCTACTCTTCCTGGATATCCTCCTCAGTGGAAACAAATTAGAACTACAAGTCTATATAAAATTATCCACACCAAACAAATGTTCCACAACAAAGTAACAACCCAACTTCCCACAAGAAAAACTGTGCAAGAAAACTATTTAGATGAGCACAAACACAATGCATCATACCTGAACATCAGGAAAAATAAACATATTATCTATATCAAGGGTGTCAAACTAAGGGCCCACAGGCTGGATCTAGCCCATAGGGTGCTTAGATCTGGCTTGCAGAACTGCTATGGAAACAGTGGATGACTGGCCCACAGTGCCTCTGCCAGCAAAAATGGAGCTTGGGAGGGCCCTCCTGTGTTGCTGGTTGGATGAAGCTGACACAGCCAAAAACAGAGCTCAGGAGGGGGGAGCACTCAGGCCATCAGTGACAGCCCCAACATAAGTGACATTAAGCTGGCCACACCCACCCTTTCCATGCCCACCCTGGACCCCCAAGGTCAAACACAATCCTGATGGTAGAGAATTCCTGGAAGCCTGGCACTGAGAGAAATAAGCTATCAGGACACATAGAGATAAACAACATATACATGCCATTCAAGAGACAATCAAAAAGCAAAAACAAAACAAAACACCCAAAACAAAAAGACTAAAACACCTATTTTCCAGCAATCAACATCCAAATGAGCAGAGATTAACAATAGTATTAACACTAGATCAAAAATCAAGAAGCAAACAGAACCCCAGTCAAGGAACCACCAACTCTAACAATAATAAACAGTAGCCTAATGAAACAACCAACAAGACCACTCCCAACAACACTGACAGAGCAAACCACTAGTGTAAGAGCAAACCCCAATCCCTTCTTAGCAGTTAATGACATTATCTTGGTAAAGAAACAAGGTTTGCAAGAAAACAACCAAGCTCAGAGAGCATAAGGACCCCCCCCCCATGTACAAATGATTTAAAAATACACCTGGTTGCAACCAGGGGTGGGATTCAAATTTTTAACAGCCGGTTCTGTGGGCATGGCTTAGGTGGTGGGCATGGCTTGGTAGTCATGTTATTGGCTGGCCATGGCCAACTCAATACCACTCACATCGAGACACTCATCTTGCCTGGCCTCTCAAGACTGTGGGGATGCTACAACAGTCAAAAAGTGTGAAAAATGGTCATAAGTCACTTTTTTTCAGTGCCATTGTAACTTTGAATGGTTACTCCATACAAGCAAAGTACCAGCAAAGGAGGGGAAAAGAACTCAAGAGACATTCCAGAGACAGGATGTCTAGTCCTGCCAAGAATGTAATAAAGGTTAATGGAGAGGCAGTTTCTGTAAACAATACCAGAACATTCAGAAGAAACACCTTCCTGCCTTCCTTACAGGATTAGGCCTGTATTTCTTCTGAATTTCTTCTAACAACCAGTTCTCCAAACTGCTTAGAATGTTATCAACTGGTTCTAGCGAATAGGTGTAAGCTGGTAGAATCCCACCCCGGCTGCAACTATTCAGGACAGCTAATCTCACTAATCCTTACTTATCCTGATGAAAGGTGATGATTTCTGAAATAAATAAAATCTGTGATGGGACAGTTTATTTATCTTTGATATTGATCAGCATAGGCAATCTTTTTTATTCATGGTGTTGCATTTTCTTCAGACAAGGACAATAATAGGTTGGACCACAGTTCAGTGTTGAATTAGTCCAGGGGTGGGATTCTACCAGTTTGCACTATTTGCTAGAACCGGTTGTTAACATTCTAAGCAGTTCAGAGAACCAGTTGTTACGAAGAAATTACTGGCCTAATCCTGTAAGGAAGACAGGAAGGAAACATTCTGGCATTGCTTACAGAAACTGCCTCTCCGTTAACCCTTATTACATTCTTGGCAGGACAAGACCTCCTATCTCAGGAACTTGTCTGGAGTTTTTTTCCACTCCTTTGCTGGTACTTTGCTTGTGTGGAGTGACCATTCAAAGTTACAATGGCACTGAAAAAAGTGACTTATGACCATTTTTCACACTAACGACTGATGCAACATCCCCACAGTCATGAGAGGCCAGGTGAGGAGATGCGTGCCTTGATGTGAATGATATTGAGTTGGCCACACCCGCCAATAACATAACCACCAAACCATGTCCACCCAGTCACATGACCATCAAGCTACACCCACCACCTAAACCATGCCCACAGAACCGGTTGTTAAAAATTTTGAATCCCACCCCTGAATTAGTCCTTTCTCCCATAAATTCCCATTCACATGCATAGACCTATATCTATAGGCACCCACAATTTGTATAAAGAGTCCATAAACAAGACTGAATGCTTCTACATACACATGGAAGAACTGTTCAGATTTCCTAAACATCAAATTTTGTAATACAGTGTTAAAGGGTGTAGTTACACAGCTGCAATATTTGGACAAATTTGAGCCACTCTCATGAGATGATATGGAAGTGATAATTATGGCTAGAGCAAAGTTGCTGTTTAGTCCGGAAAAACACGAGGTAGACGGCCGCGTTCCAACAGCAAAGTCTTTTATTTAAGTCAGGATGTAGAAAAGGAACATTGGCTCAAGCCGCGCCGGTCTTTTTATACATTTTCCCCGGCCGGCTTGCAGCCAATGACAGTTGTTTGATTTCGCGCTTCCCGCGGCTGCAGGGATTGGTTCAAAAGGAACCAATCCCTTTTTCGTTTCTCAGTAAGCCAAATGGGAATGCATTATTTGAAGCCGTTATTTGCATACAGAACACCCCTCCCCTCTTGTTTGGTCTATGTCGTGAACGTAGTCTCGCAAGTAGGCGGGGCTTCTTTCTGACTCAACTGGACCTGCGCGGTTCATTTGTGAGCGTAGTCTCCGACCGGTTCGAGGGTGTTGCTGTTTCCTCTGCGCTTCTCCTCTGGAACCGTCTGGAGGGTGAGGCCTGACATGCCGCCGCCTGAGTTGCTTGGGCCGGCGGCTTCGCCGTTCCCTCCCGTTTCCTCCGGGGAGGTTGAGCCGGCTTGGGCTGGCCTCCTTCGGTGGATCTTCACGCAACTTTCTCCAAACAGTGAGTCTTCATTTTGCCTCTTTTGATTCGTTTGTTTTCGGCATTGTTTTAAACGGTTCTTTATTAATTTTTCATGTTTCCCCCCCCTCTTTGGTTTTGAAATTTGTCGTTTTTGTTTGTTGTTTGGTTGTGTTTTATCGTTCCTTTTCTAAGCTTTCGGACCGGAGCTGGTCAATGTGCCGCTCCACTCCCTGCCATCGTCTACCGTTAATCGCGTATGACTTGGGCCTGTAGGTCTGTGTTTTTTCCGGTACCACAATGGTCTCCCATAAAATTTTTTGCATATACCAGATCGCCAATTTTTAAAACTCCTGAATCGTGTAGAGGAGTCAGGGGGGTTTCTGGTTTGTAAGTTTGGGTGTAGCCGATCTTAGCTGCGATCTGAGTTTCCTCCCCATCAGTAGTTCTGGATGGGGTTTTTGTTGGTTGTTGGTACTTGGTGTTATATGTTGGCGGCGTGAGTAGCCTGTTTATTTTGCTTTGGATGTCCCCATTGTCCATTCTTTCTAGGCCCTCCTTGGTAAACCTGACCATTCTTTTCAGCCCTACCTGTTGCCGCCGGATGAGCCGGCGCGCTGTGAGGGCATGTCTTATACCCAGGGAGGCTTGGTATTGTTCGAATAGTAAGGCCTGGTTAGTTGAGGTCCGTTATCGACACTAGTACGTCTGGCAGGCTGTGGGTTGCAAAAAGTTTGTTCTAGTTCCCTTATTACCATTTCTGTTGTCGTTGATGGCATAATTTTTACCTCTAGCCAATTAGAGTATGCGTCCACGACAATCAGAAACGTGTCCCTTGGTGGGGCCTGCGAAGTCGATATGGATCCGTGACCATGGGCCCCTTGGGATTTCCCAGTCCCTTATAGGTGCCTTTGGAGGAGCTGGTCTGGCTCTCTGGCATTTGTTGCACGAGGTGACCCAATATTCAATGTCCTTATCAATGCCCGGCCACCCAGACATAGCTCCTTGCAAGGCTTTTCATTTTAACAATTCCGGGTGTCCCTCATGCAACATGCTCAGAACCCTGGTTTTGTAATTTGTTTTGGGATGACTACCCGCTCACCCCACAGTAGACATCCCTTCTCTTATAGATAGTTCGGTTTGTCTGGTGGCGGAAAGGTTTAAAAGTCTCGGTTTTTTGATTTTCCGGCCAGCCTCTACCTACCATTAAGTATTCGGGCGGTCAGTGGGTCTTTTGCCGTGGCTCTGGCGACATCATTCACGGAGATGGGTAGATCGGGGCAGGTCTCTATCTGTAGGGCAGTCATGCGTTGGTGCCGGGTCTTCTTCCGTTGCGGCAATGGTGCTCTGCTCAAAGCGTCCGCATGGGAAATTTGTTTCCCTGGCCGGTGTATTAGGGTTGAGTAGGCTGCCTAGGAACTCCGACCACCTAGTCATTCTCGGGGACAGGATGTTTGGTGTGGGCTTGGTTTCCGCCAAAATTCCAAGTAGCGGTTTGTGGTCTGTGACAATTTGAAAAAGCCGCCCATACAGGTATTCATGAAAAACGTTTTACCCCAGCGACAATTGCTAGGCCTCTCTGTCCAGTTGGCTGTAGTTCCGCTCGGTCTTTTGACAGAGTTTTGAGTAGTATGCAACGGGCGCCTCTCTTCCCGTCCGTGAAGTTGGTGCGCTGAGGATGGCTCCGACTCCAAACGGTGATGCGTCGCAGGTCACTCTCAGTGGTAAGGTGTCACTGAATTGGATGAGAACGGTATTCGAGGTTAGCAACTCTTTTTTATTTGTTGAAAGGCTTTTCTTTCTTTGTGCCCCCAAGTCCAAATTGCTTTTTTTGTCCAGTAACCGGTGTAGCGGTTCTGCTATTGTGGCCTTATTTGGTAGGAATACGTTGTAAAAATTTATTAGACCCAAGAATGCCTGTAACTCGCTTTTGTTCTTTGGTTCTGGTGCGTTATTTATGGCTTTGGTTTTCTTTTCGGTGGGGTGTATACCCTCTCCGTCTATTAAATAGCCAGAAATTCGACGCTCTTTTTAGCCAGGCAGCACTTTTCTTTCTTTTACTTTTAGTCCCAGCTTCCCTGAATTTGGTTAGTACCTTTTTAAGTGTCTGTTTGAGTTGGTTTTCGTTTTTTGTGGAGATTAGGACGTCGTCGAAGTACGGTACGACTCCTTGTATGCCGTTTAGGAGGCGTTCCATGAGGCTTTGAAAAACGCCTGGTGCCACACTGACTCCAAATTGGAGTCTCTTACATCTGAATGCCCCTTTGTGTGTAACTATAGTCTGTGCCTCCGCTGTTTCGGGTCTACTGGGAGTTGTTGGTATGCTTGTGCCAGGTCGAGTTTGGCGAAAAATTTTCTCCCCCCAGGGAATGTAGCAAGTGCTGGACTACTGGCACCGGGTATGCGCTCTGTTGTGGTGCGTGTTCAGGGTCGCTCTTGTAGTCACCACAGATTCGGATTGACCCATCAGGCCTTTAATAGGTGTGACTATCGGCGTTTCCCATTTGGCATGGTCTACAGCTCTAGCACCCCTGCCGGCTACATAATTTATTTAGCTGTTTCCTCGATCTTTGCTTTTAAAACAAACGGAACTCGCCGGGCTTTTAGTCTTTTAGGCTACTTTGGGTCTAGACTGAAAGAAATAGGGTTTCCCCAGTACTTGCCCAATGACGCCATCGAACACGTCTTGGAATTCCCGGATTAGGTCTTCCTCCCAGTCGGTTTGTGCTCACTCGATCTATCCCAGTCATCCCGATGCCAAAGGCGCGACCCATTCGTGCCCAGGAGGCTCGGCCTGTCTCGGTCGACTATGGTCACAGGGCAGTATCTCAACATGCTGTTTGTACGAGACTTTGAATTGGCCCATGCCAACTACCGGGATTTGGTTTCCCTGGTAGTCCTTGAGTGTTAGCCGCTGCTTTTTTAGTTCTGTCGGTCGGATGCCAGGGACTAAGTTGCTTTATGGTGTTCCACGAGACCATAGACAGGAAAGATCCCGAGTCCACCTCCATTTCGCAGGTTTTCCTTCAATTTTCACTGTTACGTTGACTTCTTTTCCGCTTTCCATCTTAGCGCTCCTATTGTACAGTTTGATGTTGTATTCTCTCTGTTTGTGGTTTGCTTGTTTCGCTGGCCACTTTCTCTCCGCTCGCCGGGGCTCGCTCGTGTGGGGGAATTGGTGCGTCTCGTCGGGCTGTAGTTTCTTCTGTTCCTGCAGACTTTCTCGATGTGCCCTCGTTTCTTGGCAACTTCTGCAGATGGCATCGAGAAACCTGCATTCCGCTCTCGGGTGACTTCCTCCGCAGCCAGCGCATTCCCGCCAAAAATTTCTTTTCGCACTCTTTCTTGCTGGCATGCGTGCGTGGACTCGTCGTCTCCGTCGTCTGACTCGGAGTTCTCGCCATAGTCTTCGTGTGGGTGTAACGGGAGATTGTTCCTTCTCGTGGCCGGTTTTGTTCGTCCCTGCTTGTGTTCATCTGTCTCATGGTAACGGCCGACTTTTTCGCGGCTTCAGCGGCTGTGGCTTCTGCGATGGCCTCAACTAAGGTTATTTTAGGCTTGTTCAGTAGCTTACTTTGCGCCGTTGAATCGCTTAGCCAAGATTACTTCAGTCTCTTCATAGCCTCGTCGAGGTTTAAGAATTCGCACTCTCCCCCTATCTGTCGGAGAGCGGCTACGAAATCAGCTACCGGTCTCAACCTTCTTTCTGGGTCTCTCCGGTAGAATTTCGTGCCGTCTTATGAGGTTTGACACCGTTGGTGCGTAGTGCGTTTTCAGTAGTTTCTGGAGTTCGGACCAGGTTAGCTGCTTAAACGTCTCGGGCTTCGCCAGGGCTTTTGCCATTTTGAAAATGGTCGGTCCGCAGTGCGTTAGAAAGACGGCTCTTTTTTCGTTGTTCGGAGATGTCTTCCATCTCATTGCTCTCCAGGTACATCTGGAAGCGGTCTGCATACGAATCCCAGTCTTCCTCGTTGGATTAAAAGGTGCGGGCGGTGCGTTGTTTCCAGCCATTCTGTTGTCGTCTGGACTTTTCTCTCACCGCGTGCTCGGTCTCGCGTTCAGGACGATCCCACCTTCGTCTCGCCAGTGTTTAGTCCGGAAAAACACGAGGTAGACCGGGGTTCAACAGCAAAGTCTTTATTTAAGTCAGGATGTGAAAAGGAAACATGGCTCAAGCCGCGCCGGTCTTTTTACACATTTTCCCGGCCGCTTGCAGCCAATGACAGTTGTTTGATTTTGCCGCTTCCCGCGGCTGCAGGGATTGGTTCAAAAGGAACCAACCCTTTTCGTTCTCAGTAGCCAATGGGAAATGCATTATTGAGCCGGTTATATACAGAACAGTTGCGAAGGTGTCCGATCACTGCTGATGTCTGTTCTGAATGAGGACCTTCTCGCTTTATAAGAACACACACAATAAAAATGCAAAAAATAAAAAATAAACCTGGTGGATTTGAAAGTCTCAGGGTAGAACTAAAGCAGATTATCATCACTCATCTTTCCAAAACTATTGCTTTAATCCCTTCAGGTGGATCTTTGGATGATTATTGTAGAAATTTGTGTAACTAAAGAATGGTCAGATTAATAAAACCTCTGGACTGAGTCCAAAACTGTTTGGCAGGAACTCTTCAGGTCTAGATAAATAAATATCACTTTCTTATTTCTGTATTTCCACCTTCCATCACCCATCTGCTTGCTGCAGGCTTACCTTTGCATTCTAATTACAATCAAAGCATAGGAGCTCTAGAATTTGTATTTGCTGTTTCCCATTATTCTCACAGAGTTGATGTATGAACTCCAATCAGGTAAAAGCCTGAATTGCACCACCATAAGAAATGTCTTCTGGGGTTTTCCTAGCCTTTTGCCCCCTCTGATTTCAGTGCTAATATTCAGAATGCTTTTTTTGCAAATAGCAGCCTTCCCAACGTTTGTTGAAGCACGTTTCCTGATTGCTTTATGCATACCTGAAACCATGCTTTCCTTCCCTCTGGGCTTTTACACATTCATTATAGCCTGCTAATGCACTTTCTTCAGCCTAAGGGAAATGCTGGGCTGCAAAGAATAGGCAGAGGCCAAGAAGAATAGTTCTGCTTTCTTCCTTATCTCTTCCTTGTCCATTTCCATTCTGAAGCTGGGTATGCTGACCCCAAAATAATGATTGCATCCAAGAACCTCACCGTGAACAACAATTCAGTATCCTTTGGTTTCATGTCAGGGCTCAAGGAAGGAGCACATAATGGCTGGGTTGGATGCATCTGAAAAGGAAGAAAAGGAATTGTTCTATACCAGCTGAATTTCTTAAGAGTGCAATAATAACTATAATTAAAACAGAAAATGGGCAGGGAGGGGAGTGAGGAGATGTTTCCAACTGCCACAATTTTGTGCAAAATGCACTGCAATTATCTTTCTATTCCTAGCCCAGTTGAAGAGAAAGCCATTTCTTTTCCCTCCTCTTCCTCCTCCTCCTTGTTGCCCTCACACATGCTGCACTTTCTGATGATGGCAGAAGCACCCTCATGATCAGAAGGCAGAGCTGCTTTGGATGGTTTGATATTAATTGCTCAGAACATTGCTACTCTGAGTACAGAGCAGCATGACTGACAAATTTGGCTTGGGAACGAAGTTAGCAATTTTCTTGTTGCATCGGTGATTATGGGAAGGAACATTACAGAACTCATTTAAGAAATGTCTTATTGTTTTGAAAGTGATTTAAAATCAACACTACATTAAAAACACAATTATCTAATTTTTTATGGTAATAGGATGCTCAAATAGATTATTTTCCTTTCCAGTCCCAACTCCTCTTTTTAAAAATTGAACAGGTACTGATGGAAAGGTGATTAAAAAAACTGTATGGATATTTATTAGAAATTAAACTAGAAGAAGAACAAGTCAAAGAAACAATGATTGCTTGGGGGAAGAATGAATTGGAATATGGGATGATCTAAGAAATGGCAAAATTGTGATCTCAAAATCTAAATTATAAAAATACAGGTTCAACAGCATTAAAAGAAAAATTAATTTATTATAAGATGTTTACACGGTGGCATTTTTCCCCGAAAAGAAAATAGCAAGAAAGAATGTTCAGAAAACAAGTCTGAAAAATTTGGAAATGTCCATCAGACCATATACATTACCATATGTGATGGATGAGCACGACTGGAATCCAAAAAATATTGGTCTACAAATCCATACATGGCTGGAAAAAAAATGAAAACAAAGCATGCTAACTTGGAAAACCAGAGATAGATTTTATAGAATTTACCTTTGAAAATATATATTGTAAAAACATTGACATATCGACTTGTAAATTATTAAACAGCGGAGGATTGTATTTGAATAAAACTGGAAAAATGGAAAAACCCAAACACAGGAGAATTATGAGAAATAATGGAATGTGCTGAAATGAGTAGATTAATATTTGAAATTAAGGAAACAAGAAGAACTTAAACAATTTTATAAATATTGGGATGTATTCGATCAATGGTTAGACAATAAACAAACCATGTATGAAAATATGAAATAAGATTATATAAAGATGTTTTATTTTTATCATTTACAGAAATGATTATGGGATAGATTTGAGAGTGGAAATACTGAACCTGTCATAAATAAATTAATAAAGTAAAATATGATTATTATTGTAAAACATGAAGTCAAAATGATTGATAACAATGATATAATGATTTAAGGAATATTTGATTGACATACATACAATGTAATTCTAATTGAAGACTACGAAGTGGAAGCACAAAACAATTTGTAAACCAACCAACAAACTGTATGTACATATCTGAAAGATGGTTTGATGTTTTTATGTTGTGCTTGTTCATGTTTGCCTTAAAAAAACAATAAAAAAATTTTTTTTAAAAAAATTGAACTGGTCTTTGCGGATGTTTTGAGTGTTTGACTGAGGTGTCAAAATGAAGCATCTTGTTAGTTTAATTGCCAGGGGCTAAGAATACAATATAATATACAAATACATGACAGGTAGACACAGTATTTTTGACATTGTAGTGTGCATTGTTGATGAATTCTAAGCTTTTTGGGAAGATTTGTAGATCACAGACTATATACTTCACATGCAGAAGTAGTTCCAGGTGGAGTCTGTAACTCCATATTTTAGGTAGAAAAATTGACAGAAGTCTTTTTGGTTAGTAAGAGCAGAGGAGAGGAGGAAGAAAGTTAACCCTATAGATACAAATATATAGTATTACAATCTTCAGCATTTTCAGCCAATGGTGAGTGGTGCTCCAGATTTTAATTTGACAACATCAAGAATAAAGAATAGTGGCCTAAGTAAACAAAATTCATATTATAAAGATAGTCTAGACCAGGGCTGTCAAACTCCCAGCCCATGGGCAGGATTTGTCACATGCTGGCCAGGCCCATGCTTGGTTTAGTGAAGGGGGGGAAAGTCCTGATACATCATGTGACACTGCCATGATCATGTGAGTTTGACACCCCTGGTCTAGACAGTCTAATATTAATAGAATAATTGAGTTAGAAGAGACCTTTAAGGTCTTCTAGTCCAACCTTCTGCTGAAACAGAAAACTCTATACTATTTCAGACAAATGGTTGACCAATCTCTTCTTAAAAACCTCCACTGTTGGAGCATACACAACTTCTGGAGGCAAGTTGTTCCACTGGTTAATTATTCTAACTGTCAGGGAAATCCTCCTTAGTCATAGGTTGGTTCTCTCCTTGATTAATTTCCATCCATTGCTTCTTGTCCTGCCCTCAGGTGCTTTGGAGAATAGGTTGACCTCCTTTTCTTTGTGGCAGCTTCTTAGATGTTGGAACACTGCTATCATATTGCCCCCAGTCCTTCTTTTCATGACACTAGACATCAGTTCCTGCAACTCTTCTTTGTATATTTTAGTCTCTAGTCCCATAATCATCTTTGTTGCTCTTTTAATCTAATATGTGCTGACCTAGACTTGACTATATATGCATTATATCCTAGAACAGGGGTTCCCAACCCCCAAGCCATGGCCCACTATCAGGCCTTGAGCCTTTTGGAACGGGCCACTCACATGGAGCCATCCTTTCTCCCAGTGGTGGGATTCAAATAATTTAACAACTGGTTCTCTTCCCTAATGATTTCTTCCAACAACCAGTTCACCAAACTGCTCAGAAAGGTAACAACCGGTTCTCCTGAACTGGTGCGAACCGGCTGAATCCCATCACTACCCTCTCCCCTCCACCAGTCTACAAAGCCAAAAAAGTTGGGAAACTCTGTCCTAGAAGAATTTACTTTTACAGAAGGTGAACAGGCAAAAGAGAATATGGTTACCAGGTACCTGATAAGGTTACCTGATACATGAACAAGCAAAGGAGGGTAAGTTTAAAATAGTATTGTGAAAGTAAAAGGACAAAGAATAAATAATATAAGCATTGTTATAATTTTAACAAATTTGATGTTAATAGGGTGGTGAAGTACATGACTAAATGTCATCTATTGGACTGATTTAATTCATTTTGTAGCTAAAAGTGAAAATATGGAGATAATAGATTATACATTATACAGTTTAATCATGTATGAGCTAGATATATACCTGCTGGTGACTGAAAAACGTGGACTAATATTTCTGTTTTCGCTTTTGGCAAATTGAGTATACAGTATTTAGTCAAGGTTAATCCTGTATATTATATATTTTTATTGGATAATGGCTGAATCATGTCCTGAACACACAGCAGTTATCCACTTGCTACTGGTGAGGGGTTTGGATATATCCCAATCTTACTTTATTTTTTTTATCCAATTCACCCAATCATTGGAAATGCTAAATTGTACTTTGGATGGCCTTGCTCCTCATATGGCTTTCTGAGCAATTATCAGATGTTTGGAAAAAAACCAACTTTGACATATGTGATAAAACATATATAGCCAGTAAAGCTCTTGGCTTTTGAAGTCAGAGCATAAAAACATTTATTACATGAACTGACATTTATACTTACAGTAATAGTGTCAAAATACATTAGTATTATCAATCTATTGACAATAAATTAATCCAGGTTTCTTCAACCTGATCCATTGAATTTGTCTTGGCTACAGTTCCCAGAATTCTCAGCAATCATACTGTCAGTCATATTGGTTGAATATTATGGGAGTTGATGACAAATGCATTTACCTTTTTTTTTTCTTTCTGCTACACTATTTACTTTACAATAAACTGTATTTTTCCTGTATTACATTATTTCAAGATTAAAAAAAAGCATCAAGTTATTCCAGTGATACTTTGTTATCTTTCCCACAATTTTGCTATATGCTTCAATAGTTTGATGGTCCAGATTTCCTGAGTTTTAAGATTCTGAAGTATATAACCAGTATATACCAGTATAACCAGTATTTTAACTCATCTCCGTTTGTTTTTCTCCGTGTATGAGTTAGTTCTCAATTCAGCTGTAGATACAGTGCATTTGCTTCATCAACCGGCTTAATAAAACATATTATCTTCCATGATTTAGGACAAAACTAATAATGAAATAATTTCACTGTACTTTTAATTCACATGTATAATTTGACCAATTTTCTACCTGATCAGGACTGAATCCAGTGTTAAAGACATTGTGGTTGCTAATAATTCAAAATGTTGGGATAAAACTGATGTCAAAACAGTCATGGTGATCAAAATATTGCAGTATTTCAAATCAATATATTGAAATATTCCTAAAAATAAAGCCCCTGTCACACTGCACCAACGGATGGAAAGAGGATGTAAAACGGAGAAAAACACTTGCCATCCATTGGGTTAACGCGATTGCTGCCTTACCTGATTATCCACTGCCATTCGGCTTTTGCTTCCTCTCTATCCGTCAGCATCCGTCTATTGACATTTCATCTGCTGAAAAAGTTTTGAAGTGCTCAAAACTTTCTGAGCGGAAAATGTCCATTCTGCCATCCGCTAGGCATACAGGGGGACATCCGTTCTGCATCCATCGGCATCGTTACACGTCCGCTAACATCCGCTAGGGCATCCACTGCGCATCCGCCACAACTCGCATTCGCTCCAGCAGAAAGTGGACATAGAAGGAAGTGGAACGGACGCGGAACGGCGCGCAGCGTTAGTAGCATGGACGGAGAAAGGATGAAAGCGGATTGCAGCACGCAAAGAAAGCATTTAAAATGGAAAAAAACGTTTGCAGAGGGGACCTATCTTTGGGATATTAAGGATGTCTAAGAGGATGCTAGAGGATGCAAAAGGACACATAGGGGAAAACCTTATATGCCTATAAAAGGGGAGCAAACTCACCTGGATCTCACTTTCAGTCCAGCAGCCCTGTTGTGCAGACTCTGCAGGCTCTCATCTGCTTTTTGCTCTTCCACAGCATCCAGTCATTCCACCTTGGATCATAAACACAGTCCTTTTGGGAGCCACCATTGTTCTGCAACAGTGCAAAGCCATCTACAGGCTCTTACTGTAGATGAACTCTACTACTGAACTCTACTATGGGAAGAAAAGGAGGCAGCCAAGAGCATCTCGGTCCGAAGATGGATCAGGAGAAGAGCAGAGTACAGACTTACAACAGAAGCTGATGGTGGAGCTTGAGGAACGAAGACCCTCATGGCCATTCCAGAACTCATGAGGATGCCCTCCAGCCATGTTTGACGAGTTGTGCAGCGCTGACAACCCACGTTGAGACAAAAGACAAACGAATGCAAAGGCACACAGAGCACACCTCCGCCCAGGCCTGGACCCTGGACACTGGGCACTGACTCTGCGCCACCTGAGCCTCAGGACCACCCTTATAGGAGCCATGCAGACGCTGAGGGTGCCCACCAACCAACACCGATTCAGCATTTGGTCAGAGAAGTGTGCGAGGCATCATCGAAGATACCGGAGGAGCTCCTCCAGTTGGCCCCTTCCCTGAAAGAAGGATGGAAAAAAGTTTCAGCAGAGCACTGGTATCAGGAGGGAACTTTCCCCACACCATTGGAGCCATAGATGGGAAGCACAGTGCTTGCAAAGCACCAGCCCAAGGTCGGGGTCCACACTATGTCAACTACCAAGGGGCTTCTTTTCAGGCATCATCCTCTTTCGCCCATGGTCGATGCTGATCTAAACAATTCATGTTACATCGATGCTTCAGGCCAACGGGTCAGCCTTCAGATGCCCAGCAGGTAAACAACGCCAGTCACTCAAGGGAGGGCTGGTAACGGCAACTCATCATGAGCTTCCCAGATCCAGACCCCCCTGCCCAATGACACACAAGATGTGCCTCTTCACTCCATTGGTTGATGATGCCCTCTCACACCATGCAGCATCCTGCACAAGTCTCATGCGGCAACCTGCTAACCCAGTCTTGCCAGAACAGCTCGTGGAACCTCCAACAAAGCAATGGAGACTGGAGCTGGGGAATGGAGGCAAGGGGCGAAACCTGTAGACACCTCTGGATGTGCAAAGGCCCCAAACAAGCCTCATGTAGGGAAGTGGAAGAGCAGCGCAAACCTCCTGAACACTGTGCAACTCCCCAGCCTGGAGCAGTGGGAGTGGCAAGACGAGATGGAAGATGATTAATGGATACTTCCTTTCAGCCTGTCTGTCATCACACGGATGAGATCTGGCCATGTATGTTGGGTGGGGCCTACAATTTGAAACAGGGGCAATTTAAAAATAAAGGAGTTGTTTTTATGTGGACATGGTGGATCAATGATTACATTAGTATATAATGAAAGGGCCCTAGGTGTGGTTCCCCTGGGAGGGTTGGACCATACAGTCCCACTACAGCTTGCACTTGGAGGTTTATTCTAATCCCCCAGGTATCCCTGCCCATCCCACCAAGCATCTCTAACCCATCCAAAGGTATCCTGGGCCATCCCCACAGCTATCTTAACCATCCCACAGATATGCCTAAACCCAATCCCACAAGGTATCCTGCCCCATCCACAGCTAATTACCATCCCAAAGGTATCCTGCCCACCCCCACTGCTATCCTTACCCATCCCCACAAGCATGCCAAAGGCTTAAAACCATTTTCTAAAAGTTTCCACCCAGACTTTATTGACTAAATAAAATGGAGCAAGTATGTGAAGCAAAGATAAACTTACTATTAATCACAAGCTGTAAAAAAGAAAAAATCGACCCAAAGTCAAATGTCCAAATAAAGACTACAGGTGGGCCACCCAGTCTCTGCACTCCTCTGGGTCACTCGGAGTGTGCCCAGTCTCCAGGGTCCAGATGCTGTGGAGGTTGGCTGTGCTGCTGGAGTGCTGGTCTCTTTGAAGCCCCCACTGTGGTGCCTGGCCCGAAGGACAACAGGTGCAGGTCGTGTTGAGGGAAGCCTCTCAGACAGGCTGCTCAGTCCCATGATTGTGAGATTCCTTCCCCATGCCCATGAGGTTGTCCAGTCCCAAATACTGATGACAGATTGTACTGATGGCCGGGCTTGGCTGTGGGGTGGAGGAGAGAGCAGTGTAGTGGGGCTGCTGGTTGCAGCTGTGTGAAGGGCACTGGCTGAGGTGCATCGGTGGGACATGGGTGGACATCAGTGGCGGCAGTGGCAGCAGTGGCTGTGGCGTGCATTGGTGCATCAGTGAACGACCGGTGCAACCGGTTGGCATTTCGATGAGCCTGTGCCTGGACTGGGAAGGCTGTCTGCCTGTGCTGCTGGACCTCCTGGTAAGCGTAGCCCTGAGGTAGAGGGCCTGTGGAAAGCCTTGTGGAATGGGAGGGACTCACCTGTGGGTGGAGGAGCAGACCTGGACTGGGTGGAGCAGTTCCCTCTGGATCTGGAAAGGTTGTGAAGCAGATCGGTGATATCGGTCTTACCACCTGGTTACGTGGGGTTCCGCCATGTCCGTAAAAGGGTCTGGGTTGACAAGATTGAGGAATAGGTTGCGGTTGAGGACTGGACGTCGGTGTTGTACCAGCTGAGAGAGGAGATGTTATGCTGGTGCGGATGGTGTCCCTGGATCTCCAGACAGGACAGTTGTGGCTCTTGCCCCTCCTGCTGTCTGGGCTCTCTGCCTTGTCTGTGGAGGTGGAGCTGGGGGTGGACGTGGGTTGGTAGGACTGTGGTGTGGAAAGTGCCTTCTTCCTTTCTTCCCACTCGCCAGGGAGTCCTCCACACCGCTTCCGCCCCGTTTAAAACAGCTGTCGCGGGGTTTCTCCGGCCGTGAAGGACGCTCGCCACAGAAACCCTGCCTGGAGCAGGAGCTGAGGACTTCTTGGCTGGAAGAAGGGGATGGCTCTCAGCAGGGTTGCGGAGAGAGAGGGTTGTGAGAAGGGTGATCTCGGTGGCATCTCCACCCTCAGGAAGCTGCACCTGGCCGATCAGTAGGTCTTCTTCTGTCCTTTCGCTTGACTGTGCGCTGGCCAATTTTCTTGAGGTGTCCAGCTTCCCGTTACCAGGTTGTGGCATATGTTTCCCAGCCCGAGGCGCACCCCATGTATTAGCCAGGACTCTCCGCCTTTCTCTCTCCAAGCAGCCTGCTTCTTTTGGATGTCCCTGTAGAGCCTGTTCCCTTCCGCATAGATACTCATTTTCTCTTCAGCCACTCACAGCACCTCATCCTCATGTTCCTTCCTCAATGAGTATTGCCTCCTTCTCACCGTTCTCCACAATATGCCTCTTCCTCCCTTTGGCTAGGCCAGATGGGCCCTAATCAGAGGGCTTCCAGGGTTGTAGGGGTGCTCTCACGACGCAGGCGTAGCGCGACCTCGCAACACACATTCCCCAGGCAGCCAGCAGCCACCAAGCAGAGATCTATAGGATCGGCAGCAGCAGCAGCCAGCAAGGATCAGGTCAGCCAGAGACAACTCAGCAGCAGGATACCAGACAGCAGAGTAAGCACCAGCAGGCCAGCAGGACGAGGCAAGGACCAGGAAGCATGAGCAGGACCAGGGCAGGACGAGCAAGACCAGGAGCACGAGCAAGACCAGGAGCACGAGCAGACCAGAGAGCCACGTGCAGGACTCAGCAGGACGAGGAGCAGCTTCAGCCGAGTAAGCAACCAGCAGTAAGCCACCGACCTCCAGAGCCTACAGTCCAGAGAGTAAGCATAGCAGAAGCCACCACCGCCAGAGCGGCATCATCGCCAGCTCCTCCAGAAAGCAGCATTCGCAGAGAGCTAACACCACCGCTAGAGCAGCTGCAGCAGAGTAGCACGAGCAGAGCAGAAGCACCCACTGCCATAAGCAGCATCATCAGCTCCTCAGAAGAGAAGCAGCGAAGCCCAGCCGCAGGAAAGCGAGGCCGCCCGTGTACAGAAGCCCCAGCAGAGCAAGAGTGAGGCCAGGGGGGTTGGAGGTGCCCTGTCCCTTCTTGCCAGGGCTGGCAGCAGATGGGCGAGGCTTTCCGTCTTCCTCCCATGGTTGTGTGGTTGCTGGCTTGGCAGCAAGCTTGAGGCAGGCAGGCAGAAGGCTGGCAGGAAGGCAGGCAGGCAGAAGGCTTGCCAAAGTCGCACTAAGCTGGGCAGGGGCAGGCTGCAGCAAGGCTGGGCAGCAGGTTAGCACAAGGCTTGCAGGCAGGTGTTCAGGCAGGCTCAGGCAGGCAGCAGGCAGCAAGGCTGGCCACAGGGAGCGGCAGGGGAGGCTGGCAGGCAGGGCATTTGCAGGGGCGGCTGAAGGCAACTTCAATGTGTCTGGAAAGCAGGTCTTCCTTCTGAAGTTGACCTGCTGGGAGCTGCTTTCCCTTTATATCCGCGGGGCTGACGCAATGCATCCTCCACCGCATATGCGCAGTGAATGCTAGGCACATCCACTAGGCATCCGCTTGGCTTTCGCTAGGCATCTGCGGCCTTCCGCTTTGCATCCGCTCATCCACTTCAGCCATCCGCTTTGTGGCATCCGCTTCATCCGTTCGGCGTCCGCTCTGCATCCGCTGTATCTGTTCTGCGTCCGCTTTGCTGGGTCCCCCGGAAGCCTTGCGGATGTGCCATCCGCTCCCATCCGCTTCCATCCGCCCTGGCTCCTCCCCCGTCCTTCTTTTCGTGTTATCCGCTCCCGGTTATGCAAATTTTTGGCCCCTTTTGAGAGCGGATAACAACGGATGAACATATTTTTCTCGTCCGCTGTGTCCTTTTTACAAACGTTTTGCATCCGTCAGGCAGTGTGACAGGGCCTTCATGGTTTAATCAAACTGCCATGTTTTTTTCTACCTCCATAAATATTTGAAGTCTCTGATAGTAATTTACTCAAGAAAAAAGATATGGCTTTTGGATAGATGTAGAGTAATGCTTATATTGTTTTCTCAATGACAACTCTCCGAAGACCAAAGCAAACTAACTGTACATCAAATCAGTGAATCAGTTGAAAAGTAATTTCAGCTTTTAAATTCATATCTTATCACATATTTAAATTCCAAACACTTATATGAGGCAAGAATACCCAGAAGTTATAGAAACACAGTATTTTGCCATAAATTTAGGGATTGGCAGTTGGATAAGCAAATATAGATGCATGGATACCAAAGCTTATTCAGAGGTAAATTTCATACATACACCGGGGTTCATCATAGCAATTATGTAATTGATAATATTATGCTAATATTACACTGAAATTTCATCATCTTCTGGACTGTTGCTGATAGAGCAGATGATGATAAATGTGCTATATTAGGCATTAAATAGACTTGTGAAAAGTCCTTCTTTTAAAATAATACCTCTATTCCATGGCCCAAACTATTTTTATATGAAATGTCATTACAGTTAATAAGAGAAAAAATATTCTTCAGCCCAATGAGGCAAGCATTGGGAAATCCTGGAATTGAGATGTTCTGAAGATAACAATAGTTTTAAGAAGTTATTTCCTTCTTTTTGCCATTCAGTAAAAGAATAATTTGGATGAACTTCAAGGAATAAGAAAATAAATTGGAAAGTTTCTTTTATTTCTTTTGTAACAGCAACAGTGATGAAGTGCTCCACAGTTGCCTCGTACATTTATCTACTAGCTATGATATTATTAGAATATAATAATAAGCAGTGATATTTTTCTTCTGTTAAAGAGGAAAAAACCCCAAATGACCTGTGAGACTATGACAATCATAGACAGAAGAAAAATAGAGATGCATTCTGTGAATTGAAAAACTCCAATATATATGCTAAAATCAATTGCTTATTAAGAGTTCAGTCTATCTTTGTTCACATATGGGAATCATTCACGGAAATTCCAAATGCATTTTTATAGCCTTAACAGAAACACTTTTAAGATATTACTTTTGCATCCTTATTTCTTTTCCTTTTTACTTTCTGTCATTTTTTATTCACTTATATGAAACTGAAGGCACTTACAAATTAGCTTATCTGTCAAACCTCCTCTTTTTCTGCTGACTCTTAGATATGGTTTGTGTATTGGTAAGTAGCTACTGTGCAGAGATATCTCCTATTGATAATATTGGACCAATAGAAACATGAGTGTTGTTTTCTCAATTGTGTGGGTCACTCTTCTTTGATTGTTTTGTTCTAGACTTTTCTCAGTTCCAAATTATCTGTGATGGATGGGAACACTCTGAAAGGGTAAATGGTTATTATTTAACTGAGATGGGATCGGCCCATTAACCTGGCTGTGAGATAAGATTGAAGAAAAATGTTTTGCATCCAATATGTTCAAGGTAGCAAATAAACTAACTTCAGTTTTAGAAAACAAATGATGTCTTAGTACAGGGGTAGGGAAACTTGGCTCTTCTGTCACTTATGGACTTCAGCTCCCAGAATTCCTGAGTGAGCCATAAAAGATTCCCCATCCCTGGCCTGCTGGTTTTTCAGTTGTGGGGGAAATCATTTTTTGACTTGAATGGGACTGTTTAATATACAATGTCCTTCATTTGTACTGTATATTAAACAGTCCCATTCAAGTAAAAAATTGATTTCCTCCACAACTGTAAAACCAGTAGGCCGGGGATAGGGAACCATTTATGGCTCACTCAGGAATTCTGGGAGTTGAAGTCCATAAGTGACAGAAGAGCCAAGTTTCCCTACCCCTGTCTTAATTTTTTTATTGTCTTATATGATTATATATATTGTAACCAAATTAAAATATCTACAATTAACTATTTTCTATTAAATAAAGGTGATTAAGTACTACTATGGCAACACAGTAACTTTCTATACAGAATAGAATAGAATAGAATAGAATAGAATAGAATAGAATAGAATAGAATTCTTTATGGCCAAATGTGATTGCATACACAAGGAATTTGTCTTCGGTGCATAAGCTCTCAGTGTACATAAAATACATTCATCAAGAATCATAAGATACAACACTTAGTGATAGTCATAGGATACTAAATAAGCAATCATACCAGGATACTAAGTAAAATAATATAATCATAAAGATATAAGAAACAAGATTATTATAGTCATAAGTAGAAGGACATAGGTAATAGGAAAGATGAGAAGAATTATAGTAATACAGTCTTAGTAAATAGTTTGATAGTGTTGTGGGAATTAGTTGTTTAGCAGAGTGATGGCATGCAGGGAAAAATTGCCTTTGTTTCTAGTTGTTCTAGTATGCAACGCTCTATAATGTCATTTTGAGGGTAAAAGTTGAAACAATTTATGTTTCAACTTCTACCCTCAAACAAGAATGAATCATTGTAATTAATGGGACTTACTTCCAGGTAAATGAGAAATCTGACTTGTAGTCCTGATATGGAAGTCTCCCAATCAGATAGTAACTAGACCCAATCCTATTTATTGAACTTCTGAATCAAGAAAAAGCTAGCAAGTCTTAATTAATTCAGTTTTAATTTATGTGATATTCTGAGTGTCTTAAGAAACATGGCTTATTAACATATGGAAAGTACCACTTTTGACAAGGGCTGACTATAAACAAAACACATGATCTAAGAATATATTTTTGAAATATAAATTTCATATTACTGAGTACTCCTGCCAAATGATTAATGATTTCAACTTTATTTTTTAAATTATAGTTATAATTTTGAAAATATAGTGTAATTATTTTCCATTGTTCTTGCTACTTAATCAGCATTTGATTAAGCATTTGAATGAGAATTCTTGGGAAGCATGGAATCTTTTATATATAAGAGCCTCGATGTCACAGTGGTTAGAGTGCTGTACTGCAGGCCACTTCTGCTATCAGCTGCCTGCAATTTGGCAGTTCAAATCTCACCAGACTCAAAGATGACTCAGCCTTCCATCCTTCTGACGTGGGTAAAATGAGGACCCAGATTGTAGGGAGCAATATGATGATTCTTTATAAAACAAGAATCTTACAAATTAGGAACAAATAATTCATGTCTGAGTGGTGTAACCTGATTCATTTCACAGATATGTTTTTTAAAATTTCCAAATAACTTTTCCTTTATAAGGACTTCCCCAACATCAAGTTACAGATAAAAATTTGTAAGTGAAGAAATTTTTAATGGAAATAAATGTCATGATTTTTAAAACTCAGTATGAAAGGAAATTGGCTACTATCAGCTTAATTTAAAATGGATACATTGAAAGTGTTTGTTTTTAATAATTAGTTTAGAATATTGGAGAAGAGTTATATAAAGCACACTGAATAGTGCAGTATATTCTATTTTTAGAGTATAAAAATACTTGTTTTTTTTCTTTTCAACCTTTGCTTGATTGATAATGGGGTCCCAAGAATATTCTTGCTTGTGGGGTATGTCAAGACTTCTGTGTCATTGATCTTCTAATTGTTTACTTTATCTGTTTTAATTGTTGTTAACTTTATGTTGTACACCATCTGAAATTGTTTTTGTTCCGTCCGGAAAATTCAATACTTTGAATTGATGAACCTTACAAATTTAATCAATTAAATATAATGTTAAAAAATGAAACAATAAAAGAGAATATATATAGATTTGGAAGGGACTGTGATGATCCAGAGTATATCAAAAATATAACAAAAACCAAAACATAAATAAAGGTCCTTTAATGCCTTCAACTTGACTTCACTGTTTAATTGTTCACAGTTGAAAATTGAACTATTTTCAAAATAACATTCCAAACAAAAGAAATACAGTTCAAATTCAAAGAGCAGATAACAAACCAAAAACCAAAAACAAACCACACTGAAGAAAATTCCACGACAGACCAGAATAAATAATTACAAACTTCAGGAAGATAACCAGGTACAGTCCATTGGAAGAACGCCAACCAAGAGAAACCTCATCCAGGAAAAACACTCATTTGTCTCCAGTATTTGTTAGCACGCAGGTCCAAACTCTTATGCAGATCTCACACCTGCAACCCATGAAGAGGATCAAGGCCCTTTTCTCCCCTGTAGACCACGTTTTTCCCTGATCCTCTCCTCCCTGCGCACCCTAGAATGGATAGGGAATGGGCCTGGGCCATCCTCTGACTTCTCCTCTGGCCTCTGCCCTTCCCCAGCCTCCTCCACCACCTCTGAAGCCACACTTCCATTCCCTGTTGGCTCTTCCTCCTCTCCCTTAGAGTCAGTCTCCACCAGGAGTATGACAGGGACCAAATCCCTGCTCAAGCAGCAGACCCTGTATAATTTCAAACAAGTAGTTGTCCAGTCTCTTTTAAAAAGCCTGCTATTTTGGAGCAGCCACAATGCCTGAAGGCAAGCTATTTTATTGGTTGATTTCAGCATTAGGAAATTTCTCCTTAGTTCTAGGTTGATTGTCTTCTTGGTTAGTTTCTTTCTTTTTTTTTTTTGTGGTTAAGTTTTATTGATTTTTAAGGATAAACAAAAACAAACAAAACATAAAAACATCCAACTTTCTTCCATAAGATAATTACAACAGTGTGTTTTGGTTGGTTTTACAATTTTTTGTGCATCAATTTGCATAGTTCAACTTACAGTTACATTACATAATAACTACATATTATACAAATCAGAAATTGAATATCCTAGTATTATTATTCAATCAATCATTTGACATAATTTGTTGCATGTCATACTTTGTGAGATAGCTATACTTTAGCTTAGTTTTAATTTTTATAAGCAATTCATATAATCTCCCCAGATCTATCCCTAAAACATTTTATATATGTAATAATAATAATATAATGAAAACATCTTTATATATTCATTATTTCTAAATAATTCTAACATATTCTATTACATATTTTTGCTATCTAAGCCATTGATAGAAAGTCGCCAAATTTTTTAAATTGTTTATTCTCTTGTTCTCTAATTTCAAATGTCAATCCCTAACATATTTCAGCACATTCCCAGTATTTTCTCTTGATAATTTCCTCCTGCAATAGTATTTTCTCATTTTTCACATTTTTAGCAGTACAATCCTAGCTGCTGTTAATACACTTTACAATTCAATATTTTAATCTTCTGGCTGTATGTTATCAGCGTAAAATTACCCAATAAAATATCTCTGGTTTTAAATCTATATGCTTTTTTAGTCATTTTTTCAACCACGTGTGGATTTTAGTCCAATATTTTTTTGGGCATCTGCACAAGTCACCCACATATGGTAATATGAGGCAGGTATCTGTATGACCAGTTTCCAATATCTTTCGGATTTATTTCTTGAGCATTCTTGGCTATTCTTGTCAGGGAAAATGCACCTGTAAACATCTTATACAAATTTTCTTTAAATGCTGTTGACACTGTCATTTTATAATTTTGAGACCACAATTTTTGCCATTTCTCCAGATCAATCCCATATCTAAAATTCTTCCCCCAGGCAATCATAGTTTCTTTAATTTATTATTCTTCTAGTTTAATTTCTAATAAATATCCATACAGTTTTTTAATCACCTTTTCATCAGTACCTGTAAAAATCTTATCAAAATCAAAACCTGTCAAAATCAATCTGATTGTCTCCTTGGTTAGTTTCTAACCATTGTTTCTTGTCTTGCCTTTTGGTGCTTTAGAAAATGGTTGACCCCTCATCTTTGTAGGAGACCTTCAAATATGATTTGATTGCTTACTGTACCCTATGACTATCATTAAGTGTTGTACCTTGTGATTCTTGACTCTTGACGAATGTATCTTTTCTTTTATGTATACTGAGAACATTTGCACCAAGACAACTTCCTTGGTTGTCCAATCACACTTGGCCAATAAAGAATTCTATCTTTCTATTTTGCTATATTGGAACAATGCTATCATGTCACCCCAGCCCTTCTTTTCATTAGACTAGACAAACCCAATTTCTGTAACTGTTTTTCATATGTTTTATCCTTTAGCCCCCTAATCATTTTGTGTTGCTCTTCTCTACATTCTTCCCACAGTCTCAATAACTTTCTTGTGCTGTGCCCAGAACTGGATGCAGTATTCCAAGTGTGGTTTTACTAAGGCTTTGTAAAGCGGTACTAGAAATTCGTGTGATCTTGATTCTACATTAATTCTATCAATTACTCTATTACCCTCTATTTATATCTGAATGGATAATACTCTAAATACAATTTTTATTTGTTTGTGAAACACCAAGAACTGGACCATATTGCCTCAGTTATTGAAAGATGTGGGTGGATTTTCTTTGGCTTGTAATAGAGAGACAAAATGATCTCAAGAGTTTTGGCTTCCAACTCCTCTGGAATTTAAGTACTATCAAACTGCAAGTAATGAGTGCAGTGAAATGTTTGGTAGTATTAAAAGGAGAATAAAAAACACGGAGCCACATGCTGCTCAAGGATACAAATCACAAGGATACAGATTACAATATGTGTTTCAATGTAATATCCTGTATGTAATGGAATATAATGGAATAAATTGCAAAATGGTTTATAGACAAAAGAATAAAAACATTAGCCATTTTCTATGATGGCATGGACAAAATTCTGGTCTAATTCATTTTGCAAAGTATATGATTTTATTCAAATGAAACATTTTAAACTATCATTGATTTTAGTGTGTGAGTGAAAAAAATAGACCCTACTTTCCCATTGATTTCAATTGAGCTTCTAGAAACCTACACTGGAAAGTCTCTTATATAATTAATGTTAATCTCCAACTGAATAATAATAAGGGAATATAAAATACCAGTATTTTAGATGTTAATATTAAATTATTAACATTATCATCTTCCTCAGACAATCTACATTTGTCTTCATGTAGATGGTGTAATATCTTACAATCTGTTAATGTAACAATGCTTTATAGTTAATTATATTATATTATAAATTGATGAATTACTTATGGTGGAAGTATCTCCTTCTTTGACAAAACATCCTGGAGTTTCATTATTCATCACATGCATATTCAGGCTCATTTTTCATATTGACCAAAGCTCGAGTTATTATAGAGATCTAGGAGTGCAATTCTTAAATGACATAGCGTAATTTATTTTAAGATACTGATAATTGCTGACAACAATAGACACAATTTTGATCATAGATGTTGCTACTCTGAAACTTTAAATATTAATATTCATTTCAGATCTCTTTTGAATATTATCTTTGATATTGCTGAAGAGGGATGGTAATTTCCAGTTTCAGAATCAAATTCAGTAGTTGTGATGTTAAGGATGGGTAATTAAACTTCTTAATCTCTTTTTCTCAACTAATTGAATACCTTAAGTAGATTTCCCTCTACCCTACTCATGCTTTTTAAAACTTTTTAAAATATATTTTTACTTCATGTATAGCCTATTGAACACTTGCTACTGAGTAATAAATGAGATAAATAAAAACTGAAAGACAAAAATAATTCAGCTTTGAACAAGCTAACATTTGTATATTTTCCCATTGAAATATGTTCCCTGTATAGTGTTGAGAGCCCTACTTGTTATACTGTTTATTGGTACATGTTACATTATTTCTGTGCAAATATAACAGTGAGGTGTGTATATTATACAAGCCATAAAAATAGAGGGAGAAAGGATATGAGGTTAATACAAATTATGCCCAAGTACATGTTCAGCCTTGCATGCATGAAGTAAGCCATGTGCATAGAATCCTGAAACAAAACGATCCTGATATTTTGCCATTCCTGTATTGCTAATTGAATTATTATCTTTTCTTGGCGCAATTTGTTTTCCAGTGAATGGAAATAGCTCCGCCTCTGAGTTCCCTGTATGAATTAACATTCAGCAACAAGGTCTGCAAACATTTGGGCTGTGGAGTTCTTTTGTAGTTGTTTGTTTTTTAAAGAATTGTTCAAGACACTCTTCATAAATATTTAACAAGTGAAGCAATTAAAGAATAATATTATTTGCCAGCTGTGATATTAAATAAAGGTGAATTGCATGCCTGGTTATCTAATTACTCCTCCTATAGGGTGTGTCCCTGATCTTTTATCTCTTACAGCATTGAAATCATTGTCCTTTAAAAATGGAAACCCAAATTTAGAGAGATAGTTTCAATTTCAACAGTTTCAGTTGATCAAAGCCATAGTGGTGGCAGAGTTAACATGTGTCGACTTATAGCATATGAAAGGTTGCAACTTAGAATGTGAGAGACCTATGTGGTAAAGAGTAAATTAATAAGTGAAACAAAAGACAAATGGATACTTTGTATGGGTGTGAAGGTAAGAGAAATAGGAAATACTGCATGTACTACATCTGAATGAAGATAGCCTCTTCTGGCAGAGAGAAGTTGATGAACAAATGCAGGAAAATGAAGAATGCACATTTCATTATGAATAAAAGGGCTAAAATTGAGAGAAAGTATGACTTGGTGTCAACCAAGCTATTGTGGATGCAAATGAGAATAAGAATCCATATAGTGATAACAGCATTTTCCCAGATATCTACAGTAGATGGCTCCTCATGAAAGAATATAGAACTGACCTTGAGAGAAGGAGTGGGTTGTTAACGGGAGATTGTCAAGGAAGATTTCATAAAGAGGGAAGCATGAGAAAGAAAATCAAAATAACCTGTCCTTGATTTTGGTTTAGAATAAGACAGGACAATGGAAATTTGGATAGGCTTTCATCAGTTATTTGAGGTAGACCAAGTCAAGGCATAGAACATGTTCCAGACATACTTTTTATTGTAGTAAGATTGAATACCAGAATCTTGAAAGCTGTTCAACACAACACACTTCTTAACCATGCTTCTGGCACTGTCATCCCTCATTTCTCCCCCTCCTGCTTGCTTTTATGACTGCTTTGGGCAACCATCTTTTATCTGGTTTGTCTGCTATTGTGTGTTTCAAATTTGCAGACTTTTCCTTATGGGAGGCTGCTGGTGAAGAAAGATACTGAGAGCACTTTTTATAGTATTGTCCATGGAGATTCTCAGTCATCTAAGTCATGGTTGTCCCAAAGCTGCTTTCTTTCAAAAGGTAACTGGACTACTTGTTAAAAGAAAGAAAACAAGAAAGTTCAGTTGCCTTTTGAAAGAAAGCACTTTTGGGATTTTTTTTTTAGTATTGTGAAATTGATGAGAACATATTCAACTTCTTTGATAAATTCTTCTTTATGAAACTTTAGAGAAAATTATTGAAGTTAACAGATATTTTTGGATGTTAGGAGCCATGAATTACTTTGTTGCCAACAATCATTACTGAAGGAAAAGCTAACTTTCTGCTAAAGATTGAACATAGAGCTGTATCTAAAAGAGATCCATGAATCTCAGATTAAGAACCTCTCTTTTTACAAGAAAACTGCACTAGTGATTACTTAAAGCTGAGCTATGAACTTTCAGTATAGAAATGGATCTCTTGCTTCCAGCAACTCTAGAGGCATATTGTTCTGTATGGTTCAGTGTGGAAGCTAAACCACAGGAATAAGCCAATAATCACCCTCTCATGTATTATGGATGAGGGTTTTCTCTTTTGGAATCATTAGCAGTATACTGAAGTAACAGACCCAGCTAGTCACAGTTTGGATTGACAGCTTTTGTTGGAAAATGAGAAGAACTGCCTGAGATATTTTGCTGGTCCAAAAAGAACAGAAACTGCCTTTCAAATCAATATAAAGAGTACCCAAGGCTGATTAGGTTAGATAGGTACCTAAGGAATAAAGTCCCACCACACCTATCTCTTTCCTGGCAATAAATATAAAATGAGAATTAATTTTTAAAATCAATTTGCTCCCTATTCACAATAGTCAAATTCAGTTGCCTGAGGCAGCTGCTTTATTCTGGCTCACAGTAGGGTTGGTTGTCTCCAATGGGAAAACTGCCACAGACTGAATACTGTATAGAGGTCCATTGTCCTATGTTCCCTTCTGTCATCAAATTTGCCACTTAAATCTCTTCTAATGGCTCAACTGATGCTTTGAAGTTATGCAGCCCTCAGCAAAAAACCAAATGTCGCCCAAAATATACTCTAAATGATAGTATTGAGTCTGGTTAGAAATTGATAAATACTTTACTAGTATAGTTTCTTTAACCCCAACTAGGTAGAATTTAAAGTATGAGTATTTATTTATTCATTCATTTATTTATTTGATAATTTAGAGTAGGGGTGTCAAACTGGATTTCTTTGCAGACCGGATCAGCATTGTACTTCTCCACTGCAGGCTGGCTGAGGGGTGGAGATGGGATGGACACCTCATACAGTTTCCTGCTGGCCAAAATGGGCCACAGGGGGCATGTGCAGCCCTACTGCACCCCATCTTGGCCAGCAAGGTGCTGCAGGAGTCTGTCCAGGCCGAAAATGAGGCAGCACACAGTCCCCTGCACCTGTTTTGGCTGCCAGAGGCGTTGCAGGCTAGTCCTTTGCTATTTCTGTGGGTCATATTTAATCATTCCACAGGCCACATTTTGGGCAAGGAATTCATTCCTACCCCTTGTCAGGCATTCAGGCATTATTAAACCATTATTCTGTTTAATTTGGATAACTATCCTAGTTTATTATTTAATCTGGTGATATATCCTCAATATTTACCAAAAATTGTTTGTTGTGAACTACAGTTTGAAGCTATAATGCATCTCACTTCAGATAGGAAATTTTGGTAGTAAAGCAAGTAAGTAGAATATAGTAGTTTTATACTATATGTTCAGAGTTTCCTGCTGAAATTTCCTATCTTTTCTTTTAAACAGGCAGTTTGAATAATTTCAACCCAGGAGGTACTTTTAAATTCTATTATTTTCTATTTCATTTTAGTTCTCTAAACCATGCTTTGTTTGTATGTTTTTAAATGAAGACTGGTATACTAATTCATAATAAAAACAGCTTAACAGCTCTCTTATATAAAAGTGTAAAGACTAAATGATTTAACATTTCTGGAAGAGGAAAAATATTCTTGTTAATATGTTCGCATATTATGTTAGCACTAACAAGATGCATTCATGACCACAGAATCAATACTGATTTTTGATGTTATCTTTGGCATTATGGCTTTATGATAATATACATCAAGGTTCTGGCATTAGAGTATAAGGAATGATATTAACTCTGTTTACACCACATAAAATCACACCAACACCTCTTGGAAGCAAGAGACTTGCTATAAAATTTAACAAGTGCACACTGAAATCTTAACAAGTGCATGAGGTAATGTCACCTTTAAAAATGTTGCCAGTCATACTATTTTATGTTCATATATATAATTATAATATATATTATTTCAAAAGGCCTAGAGGATGCACAAAAAGCTTAAAACATATTTTTTTCAATAAAAATGCTTTTATATAAATATATGGTCCAGTTAGAACAATCAGAAAAGTTCTTGTAGACTACAATGGAAGTCAGTCTGCTTCTAATCAATACAGTTCAAATGCTATCTGCTGTTTATTCTCAGGTCACAATAATGGATCAGGATTAAGGGTAGGTATGTCAGTTATGGGCTTCCAAAATCCAGATCACTACTAGAGGAAATCAGATTATTATTATTACTACTATTATCACTATTATTATTATGGTGGTTAATCTTTGGTGAGATTCACAGCCTTTGGGGCTGGTTGGCAGCTCAACAGCTCGAGTCCTAACCAAGAACCTAGGAACTGTTAAGGTAGCGTTGGAGGATATAAGCTGTTCCAAGTAGGGTGGTTTGTTTTCTTTAGGTATTACTCCAATTGCAATTGCAATTGGGATAACACATGATTTCTTTTTCCAAAGTCTCTCAACTTCAATTTGTAAGTCCCGGTACTTTGTGATATTTTCTTGCTGCTTGTCTTCAATTTATGTACCACCAGGTATTGCAATGTCAACGAACCAAACCTTTTTCTTTTCAACTATTGCTATGTTAGGTATGTTGTGGGCCAAGTGCCTGTCAGTCTGAATTCTGAAGTCCCACAAGATCTTGATTTTTCAATCTCCAGAACCTTCTCAACCTGATGTTCCCAGTAGTTGTTACTATACTCAGATCCAAACTTTTGGCACAGTTTCCAGTGAATGATTTTAGCAACTCAGTTATGGCATTCTAGATAGTCAGTTTATGAAATTTTGCTGCACCAAATAATAATAATAATAATTATTATTATTATTATTATTATTATTATTATTATTATTATCGTTGTTATTATTATTGTTATTATTGTTGTTATTGTTGTTTCTTTTATTCATTAAACATGAAACTCAGTCAACTGAACATTTAAAAATGTATCACAAATATCACTGACTGGTGCTGATGGTTGATATGGGTTGCTGCCAGTATCCTAGGTACTAATCAAATATCTTCTTAAAATGTACAATGATGATGATGATGATGATGATCCCTCTACTAATTAGCTGAATTTTGGCAGCCAAATTCTATTTGTCCTAATTTATGGTGTCTTTTCTGCAGCCAGAATAATTTTTTCAATCTGGGTTCCTGAGGTGACTTACCATAATATATGAGAGGCAGCTTATAAATATACCTTTGGTTAAAAAAAGTGAAATAATTGCAGATGACATATGCCATGACAAGGTCCTAAATATACATAACATCACTGAGAAACAGCATGAGAGCTCCCCTTTATCTTGGAAATTCACTAAGAAACTGTGGGCCAGAGCAATAACTTCACCGAATTGTGATTAAAGGGGTAAAACAAGAGAAATCCTTCTGCATGTTACTTTCTAACAAAGGTAACAGGAAAGCTAATTTGAATATTATTCAAGCCACTCTGCAGCTTGGTAGACACCAACTGTTTGAATGAAAAGAAAAGGCTTAATTTCAGTTAAGCTTAATTCTTTATAAGTAAAGTAGGACAATGATACAGTGTGACTTTCAATATGATGCACAGAAGATCTTTAAAGGAAGTCATAGAAGGACATTAAGAAGCACATTAGAATGAAAAGTCCACCACAATGGCTAACGCTGCCACTGACATGCTTGTGTGGAATCACAATTGCCACATTATGTTTACAACATAGAAATCAGGACAATCAGCAGATGGCAGCAAAGAATATTTCTGGAATCCAGATGGTTGTAATCCAGATATACTGTAGCTTGCTTGAAAGTATCAGAGTCAAAAACTTTCCTTTTATTCAAGCAATGAAAAAAGAAATCATTTTACTTCAAAAGGAAATAGTCTCTTCCTTATCAAAAATCTATATGAATTTTAGCTGTTCTACCAATAAAAGCTTCTTTAAAAACAAAATAAAACAAAGCCCCAAGATGTTTTAGCCAAAACTATATTTGCTCCATAATTATAATTTCTTTATGTGAAAAAGGTGCTTTCTTTTCTTTTCTCCTTTTCCCTTCAGTTCTTCAATAACATTTATCTCAAGTTCAGGATATGTATCTGACCTTTTTCATCTTCTTTATATAATGACATTTGATTCATTAGCTTTTGTAAAGATAGCTGACTTTTAATGAGAAAAAAAAGTCACAAATCATTGGGCTTCTTCATTCCTTTCTATGCCATGGAGACTTTTCCCTCCCATGGTTTTGAAATTTTTTACCCCTCAGGTTCTGTTAAGAATACATATTTACGTCAGTAATATTATTAGCGGGCTCCTTTTAACTTCTTCTTCTTGCTTCACACTGATGTACAAAGTGAACCAAAAATAAGAAATAAAAACAAAGATAGCTGGAATATTAGTGAACTCATTTTATGACTTAAATTGGAGTATTTTTAGACAAAAACTTGACAGTTCATTTGGAACTGAAAAAATATTTACTTCACAATTGTCTTTGAAGCAAAAAAAAAAAAAGGCTGTTTTTTAGATCCAGGAACATTAAGTGTCTTGTTTTTGAAAGGAAAGCATCCACAGCACAATTGTAGCAGTTAAGTTCTTGAATGTACATTCAGTTCTATCACAGGAAAAAGAATATCAGAGAATATTCATGTGGAGGAGTTTCTTATATACCTCTTTATTGTACCTCCCCAATAGGAAGATGTTACTTTTCTCCCTGAAATAATTATATGTGAATTTTGGTGAAGGGGATTTGTCTAATATTAGGCACAAGCAGACATTGAATGTAGAAATGAACAAAAAGGTGCAAATAGCTGTGAGGTAGCTCTTTACAAAGTGTGGATGCTTTTGAAGGTCACCCGGCAGATGAGATGCTGCTGGGAAAAATCTGCTATTAATCTAAACAAATCCTTTCCTTTCCTTTCCTTTCCTTTCCTTTCCTTTCCTTTCCTTTCCTTTCCTTTCCTTTCCTTTCCTTTCCTTCCCCTTCCCCCTCCCTCCCCTCTCCCTTTCTTTCCTTTCCATTCCTCCAATTCCTCTTCCCCTTCCCCTTTTCTGTCCCTTTTCCATTTCCTCATCTATATCCTGTTTTTTCCCCTCTTTGTCTTCCCTTCCCAGCAAAAGTAAACCATCCTTTCACACTATTCTGCTCTTGGTGCTTTTGATTCCTTGCAATTTCTCTAAAAAAAGGGAATGTTTGTGCGCATGTGTGTGCATGTGTGTGTGTGTGTGTGTTGCGTAAGGTGAGCATGCAAGAGTGTATGAGAGAGAATGACTAATTTATATTCAGAAGGGGATCAGTTACTTTGGTAGATGGAATATCTTATTTTACAGGCAATTACTTTAAATTTGTGGCTATTTGTACTGTTAATATAAAGGGTGTGTGTGTTTTGCTTCTCTGTCTTTTTGGGGGATGGAAGTATAAATTCTAACAGGCATGAATCTATAAATGCACACACTTAATGCATGTATGGGAAAAATCCCCCAATTTGATTTTACATAGATTTGGCAATTCTAAAAAGCTGAAGGTTTGTGATTCTCCCCCCCCCCCCCCCCCCNCCCCCCCCCCCCCCCCGCATATACATTCTGTCTGCTTTTCTGGATTCTGTCTATTCTTTTTTTTTTGAGGGACTCACCTTAAATTTATGGTCAGTTTCCATTTGGATTATGCTAAATTATGCTGGAGCATAGCAAGGGTAATGAGGTAGAAATTCAGCCTACTTACATGAAGTCACCATTATTTTTTTCATTGTAAACATAACCCATTGTCTTCCTTATTGGGTCAGTTGATTTCTCTCCTGGGTTTTCAACACTTTATATGGAACATATCCAGGTATATCAATCCTTTGTTGCCCTTGATAAATGTATGTGGAAATTCAGCTGGGACTGCCAAATTGACATCTTGGCATGAACGAATGACAGGTTCAACATAGACAAAATCCTGATAATGCCCCTCTCCTCTTTCTGAGCACCCTCCCATCTCTCTACAAGACAGCTCAGTGGCTCTTGCCTCAACTGTTAAGGGCTTGGTGGATAATAGGTGTGTAGCAGAAACAGCTAAAGTCTATAATTTCTATCTAATGAATATTTACCAGATCAGCTGCTTCCTAGACATTGATGCAGTGATGTTCCTGGTGCAGGCATTAGCTGTTTTATGCCTGGTTTGCTGTTTGCTGCCTTTGGCAGGTCATCTCTCATTGATTTTTCTCCCTCTTGATCTGGGTCCAGAAAACTCTGTTTGCATTATCCTGGATCCCTTCTAAATATCCCATTTTTCTAGGCAACAAAGGACCCCTTGAAAGCCAAGTTCAATATAAACATTTAGGTTTGCTCTTCAGTGTTCTGTAGTGCCATACAACCTGTTATCTACTGTAACTTCTCTTAATTTTTGGTTAATTTTGCCTCAGGTGACTCATTCAATTTCACAGGGACTTTCGCTGATGATTTCTTCCTGAGCTTCTTCAAAGTTAGAATATTTCAAGCCTTGTCAGCTATGAAGGCAGCTTTTAGTGTCCTTTGGTTCCCTAGAGCAGTTTAATAATATATTATTTCAGCTTCCTAGAGCAGTTTAAAAACATACTATAAAAACATACTATAAAAAACATACTATTTCAGCCTAAGGTATAGTGGAAGTTTTGGGCCAGACTCCAGTAGTACTGCAATATTTTATCCTTATCCAGGCAAATAACAGGCTGACATTATTACTTTTTTATTGTTTATGGATTCTTCATTGATTCTTTCCTTTTATTGGCAATTTTTGTTCAGTATGGGAGTGCCTATTTTGCTAAGCCTGCTCCTTAGGTTACTATAAAATGGCTGTAAATTGCACATTTGTATTTGTATTTTGTAAAGGTGTATATTTACTTGCTGTTTTTGATGTGTAGATGTTTTTAATTTTTTCAGATTTGTTGTTCATGTAATCTTACTGTTATTGTTAACCTTTCAGTAACAAGAACAATTTGAGAATGCCCACCTTGTGCTAAACTGTGTAGACAATAATATTTCCAAAGAAGATAGCTTGGGGAAGAAATTTTTACTAATTTCTAAAAAAGATTATTTCATATAGCTATGTTAATTCATAAAATGTACATTGCTGGACAAATTATAGAGAAAAAAAGCATCAAGTTATATCTCCATGCATTCAAATAGGGTATCACCAAACCTACCACCTTCTAAATATGTACAAAAAGCAGCACAATTTCATACCACACACACTGAATATAGAGTGAAGCCCTAAACAAGAATCTGCTAGATTCAAGTCATGAAAACGACTTGTGACAAACTAGAGTAATGGAAACATATTTCCACTTTCTATTAACATTGAGACTTTAGAGGCACCCTCTTAGATATATAGCTGGATTTCCGAGAATCAGATTGTCCTCTACTATGAAATTAAATCCTGGATAGAAATAATTTCCATGAACTATAGGCACAAAAAATGAAATATATATTGATGATCTCCATCATCCAATACAGCTCAACAGAAATTATATCAGTATGGGAGCCAATTTATAGGAATAGTCTGGAAACCATCCTGAAGAGATTAGAAGTGATCCTCAAGAGAGGTTATATAAATTTAAATGCAGATTTGTTCTCGGCTTCTTTAACCTTGAGATACTTCCAGTATCTATACAGCTTACCTATGTGCAGGCTTTGAACGTATACATGTTACTTTAAATGTCCTAATTGTTAGGACACTTTGAAATATATGCTGGAACCAGGGGCTATGTACTGTAGTTCAAATAGATCAAATTATCAAATAAAGTTGGGATGCAAATTGTAATGTGCTTAATTCCTCCTGCATTAACTATAGATGGTACCTCTGTCTCTCCTATATCAATCGTAGTAGACTTTGAGCAGTAAACAACATTATGCATGGTCATAATAACAACCCAAAAATGCCTTATAAAAATTTTTCCCCCTCATTCCTT
The DNA here is from genome assembly GCA_004320025.1 of Laticauda laticaudata. Taxonomy (NCBI): domain Eukaryota; kingdom Metazoa; phylum Chordata; class Lepidosauria; order Squamata; family Elapidae; genus Laticauda; species Laticauda laticaudata. The sequence goes on from BHFT01022719.1 coordinate 55,362, forward strand.
CTTTTTCTCTTTCAGATATATGCATTCTACTTCTCTTGCATTATCGAAACCAAAGACTAGAAAAAGAGCAGTAAAATCTTTATTGACCATAACCTAGGTTTGGGAATGAGGGGTTATTAGTGGTTACTCTCATATAACTTTCCCATGAGATTGTTTGGTTTAAAACTCACTTTAAATCCATACTGGTATGTTTCTTCATGACAAACACTGCTCGAAAAAAAATTAGACTGATAGGCAGTGACTGCTCAAAGTTATCCAGTGTGCTTGGTGGCTGAGATGGATTAATACCTGAATCTGATCACTTCTAGTGTATAATGGCTACAAGTACAGGATTTCAAAATCTTACACAGTAATGTAGCGTTTAATGTTATGTTAACATTAACATAACATAACATTACTAACAACTTTACTAACTGCTTCCTGACAAAACACCTGTAGTTTATGCCTACTCCACAACCTAATCCTGAGATTTATATACATCCTTAAAGTGTTTTAACATGGTCCTTAACAGAGTCGGGGGCTTACTTTTCTCTCCACCCATGATCCACCCGGGTCACCAGACAAGACAATTGGGAATGGGGTTGGAGGAAGGTATGGGGTCCTTCTTCTCCAGGTGACACCAGGGATTTCCACACACTCACACCTGACCCAGGGAGGCAGATACACACAGTTTCCGATGGGAACTGCAGATGCCACTCGCTTTCTACTGGCCCACAGCGCTGGACATTCACAGTCACCAATGGGAACCGCAGTAGTCACTCACTTCAACCATTCCTGACAATTCCTCCCACCTTTACCTTTTACCTTTACCTAAGAGAGGGTGATCAGGGTGATCAACCCGTGGCCACGGGTTGTCCTCCCGAGCTCTGTTTTCACTGGCAGAGGTACCACAGGCCGGTCCTTCTCTGTTTCCAGGATGGTCCCACGGACCAGATCTGAGCACCCCGCGGGCCAGATCCTGAGTTTGACACCCCCGGCATAGCGTATATTCTTTATCACATATGAAGCATTCTTTTTTTTTAAGGTTTTTTTTTCCCTGTCATATTGTAAGAGGTCTGAAAAGAGTGTTTGGGGCTTTTTTGAAAGTAAATAAATTAATAATAAAGAAGAGTGGTTGAAAAAAAATTACATTCACAGTATTTTGATCTTTACGTGTGTATATAACAAAAAGTGGTCTTGAAACATAAATGAAACAAATGTAATTACTCTTCTGTTAATTAAGTTTAATAACTTTGTTCCTATATAACTCATAACCATAATATGATTTGTTTATAAGCTTTTTATTCCACCTTTATTATTGTTTATAAATAACCCAAGATGGCCAACACCCCTAATACCCCTTCCTCTGTTTTCTCCACAACCCTATGAAGTGGATTGGGCTGAGAGAAAGTGACTGGGCAGGGGGTTAGACTAGAAGACCTTCAAGGCCCCTTCCAGCCCAAAGTTCTGTGATTCTTATTATTAAATCAAACAGTTGCTGGTATAATTCTGCCTGTAGTTACAATGGAATAAGGATGACCATTTCCTTTTTTAAAAAATCAAAAAAGGGTTTCTTGAGATATTTGAATAGAAGCTGAGTTGTTTCTTCTTTTGAAAATCTCCTTTGAAAAAAACATCAAAAAAGGGATAGTTGAGGTATTTGATAGAAGCTGAATTGTAGATTTTTCTTCTGAAAATGTTTTTTATGGTTGTTTTTCTTTTTCCTAGGAGAGGGGGGCTATTCTTATCTCAAAGAATGGTTATGGTGGGCAGGACTGCTTTCAAGTAAGTATTAAAGCTTCAAAACTTTATTTTTATGTAGTTATTTTTGCATTCTTTTTGTTTAAAGAAACTGGCAGTGCTTGTTATTAGTTAAGACTTCCTCTGCCTTAATGTTACTATCGTACAGTATGAATGGAAAGCAGGTCCAGTTCCATTTGCCAGAAAATCTTGTTATGGTTGTAGCGTGGGGTTCTTAATGCATATACCAGGCTTGTCAAATTAGTGGCCCGTGGGCCATAGGCGTCACCCACAGGCCACGCCCAACCCAACTCCTCAAAGGCAAAAAAACATTCCAATACATCACGTGACGTGATCGAGTTTGACACCCGTGGCTTATATAATCTGTGGCAGACCAGTGCTTAAAACGCATGAGAGAAAGCCTGTTGAAAAAGCATTGTGGAAGTTCAACCTGCAATTAACAAGCTGCAGCGAAGACAAACACTAGTTTGGAGCTGTGCTCAATGGGTCAATGGCAGGGGTAAAATTCAACTACCTCGCATGACCTCGGGAGAGGTGGTAGGGACGATTTGAATTGGTTGGCCCCGCCCATGTCCGCCCAAGGCTTTTAGAGATTGAGTCNGTGGTAGGGACGATTTGAATTGGTTGGCCCCGCCCATGTCCACCCAAGGCTTTTAGAGATTGAGTCCTACTAAGACATGCCCACCAAGACACGCCTACAGACCCAATAGGGGAAAAATTGAACTTCACCCCTGGTCAATGGAGTCGTTTCTTCTATCTTCCTGATGCAATGGCAGTTGTGTGATAGAAAAATCAGGGGCCTCCAACCTTGGCAACTTTTTAAGATTTGTGGATTTCAACTCCCAGAATTCCTCAGCCAGTGAGGAACTCTGGGAGTTGAAGTCCATAAGTCTTAATTTGCCAAGGTTGGAGACTCCTGTGATAGATGGAATACCTGAAATAACACATTTGCTTAGGAACCAAGAGTTGGATTTCATAGATAGATGTTGAATGCTGGCCAAATTATCCACATAGACAGATGTTGAATGTTTCTTGGCCAAATTATCCACATCATATTTGCCATCCAGAATATTGGTAATTTTTCTAGTAAGAGTCCAGTCTATGGGGATAACATCTTACCATCACAAGAAAATGTCTCCGTGCGGTACTCATGATTTCCAATCAATGTGGATGTTACTTAATTACATTGCTGAACTATTCCAATGGATCGTTTGGAGGCCTCAGATCTTACTGCCCCTGACAACCAGATAGATAGTAGGTGAGCAGTCTTAGCTGCTTTCCCCTCTCTCCTATTTTTTGTTGTTTTTGTTGTTTAATTTTTTTCTCATTACTTGGGGGGTGAGAGAAATAATTTAAAGTCAGAAACAAATCAGTGATAGAAACCTCCAAAACTTCTCCTACCAGACTTCGAATTAATGGCTTTCTTGACAGCAAGCTAGTTTCTGTAAGTGGTGGGAAGGTAGAAGGATGAGAATATCATGTTGCTTTTATTATTTATCTCTCTGAGACAAATAATTATCATCTTGGGAAAATGGTACCATCCTTGGGAGGTTGTATAGGGCAATCTGTTTTCAGTTTGAATCACTGTAGTCAGTTTGTGCCTTGGCTACTGTAGATAAGGCAAATAAAAAGGTTTTGGTATTAGTTTAGTATTAGTAAAAAGTTTTAGTAAAAAGGAGTGCTGAAATATTATTAAACATTGTTTATATTGTGGTAGATGGTCATGGAATGCCATTCTCTTCCTTTAACTTTTAATGAGAATTCTTTAGAAACAGATTGTTTTAGTCTGTGTGTTATGGGTGGAGAGAGGGAGGGAGGGAGAGAGAGGAGGGAGGGGAAAGAGACAAGGAGCGGAGGGAGAGAGAGGATGGAGGGAGAGAGGAGGAAGGGAGGGGAGGGAAGAGGAGAGAGAGAGAGAGGGAGGAGGGAGAGAAAGGGATGCATGCTCTAATAGTTTCTAAAAGTTTGTTGCATCTAACATGGGCAGGCAGAAATTACTGACAGAATTCCAGAAAGATACTCATATTTTTAGAAAGGTTATATCTCTCAAGTAATTCCAGTTTTCTGTCATTTTTGGCAGTGGGAATAGGAGAAGCTGCCAACTTTGCTGCATATGCCTTTGCTCCTGCAACCTTGGTCACTCCATTGGGGGCACTAAGCGTCCTTATAAGGTTAGTACAATTAGTACAATTGCTTTGCTAACTACGACCTCGAGGATGAGAGTTCAAACAATGGCTCAACAGGACTGTAAATATATTGCAGGCTCTTATATTCCTATTTTAGTTAAGTTATGTCTATATTATCTTTCTAAAGCAATATTTCTCAAAATTGGCAATTTTAGGATGTTATTTTTCAAGTCCCAAAATTCCCCAGCCAGCCAAAAACACCGTTCTGAAGAGTCCAAAGTGACAACATACCTCATTACATTTCTGTTAGAATTCTGCAATATAGAGTTTTGGACTATGCACAAATATACAGGCATTTCCCATTAACTTGTGGTTCTGCAAAAATACATATTTTTCCTAATATGTGGTTCTTTTAAATTAGGAATCTGGCCAGGGATGGGATTCAACAGGTGTAACAACTAGTTCGGTGAGCGCACGCTTCACGCACGCATGCAAAATTTACAACTCACCTTCTGCTCCAAGCCCTGTGTGTAAAACAGCTGATGTGCGACAATCCGTGAAGCAGCTGAGCTGGAAAACCCAGAAATAAAGCACAGACTAGAACAAGGGCTGGCGGATAGGCCCAACAGCTGATTGTCAGAGTGAATTGGTTCTCTTCCAGCTGATCTTTGGAGCTACCTGTTTGCTCGAACCAGGCTGAATCGGTAAAATCCCACCCCTAAATCTGGCCTTGACTGTTACATTACAGACACTGTGGCAAAGTAGGCTTGTAAAGGCAGTTGTATATAGACACATAATTTACATGGTGGTTTAGGGACCGTCATAGGGCTCTCTGTCAAAAGACCATGTGTAGTTTTTTATTTCTCTTTCTAATATGTCCAAAAGTGAGGAGGAGCAGTTGTAAACCTAGGCAGAATTAAACTAAACTCTTCATACGCTGATGTGTCTAAAATGATTATAAAATAATAATGAGCAAAAGTTGTCCATTTATAATAGTGTTCTTGATTCTTATTCATTCTATCTATTCAGAACTTCGGTTGCTGGATTTGTTACATTCCTAAGGGTTCTGACTATGCTTAATTTCTCCATTTATAAAATTCCAAACAGTGCAATATTGTCTTCCTATTTCTTGGAGGAAAAGCTCAACATTCATGGGAAGCTGGGCTGTGTGTTAAGCATTCTGGGTTCCACCATGATGGTGATCCATGCTCCTGAGGAGGAACTAATCACGTCATTGGATGACATGGAAACAAAACTGAAAGATCCAGGTATGCTTACTAGAGAGCTATCATAAAATGTGAGGACTCCCCCAGATGCTTCCCCAGTTGCCTCTCCAGATGCTAGTTTGGAGGAGGACGAGCTGATCCCGGGGCACATTAGGAGGTGTCATGCCCCTGGTGGAGACTGACTCTGAGGGAGAGGAGGAACAGCTGACAGAGAGTGGAAGTGTGGCTCCAGATGTTGTGGAGGAGGCTGGGGAAGAGCAGAGACTGGGTGGGTAGTCAGTGGAAGACCCAGGCCCATCCCCTCTCCTAGGGCATGCAGGGAGGAGAGGATAAGGGAGAGAGGGCATGGGCTGCAGCTGTGACAACTGGATAAGAGGACGGACATGCATACTGGCCAGTGCTGGAAACAAAGCATGGAAATATCTCTAGTTTATTGTTCCTCTCTGAGTTTGGTGTCTTCCCAGTGTGTGTTATCTGTGGACATCTTCAAGCCCTTATCTTACCTGGTTTGTGTTGTTTTTTACTCTTTATAATTTAAACGGCATTTCCTCCTCCTTGTAACTGCTTGTGTGGGAGTTTTTTGTCTCCAGTCAAGGATATTTGGAGTTTGGAAGCAAAGTGAAGGAATAAAAGGGGTTTCACCTGTTTTTTGTGACTGTGTTTATTTTGTATCGCACCCTGGGTCATCGCAGGAGGGGAGGCAGTTGAGGGCTATGAGCCAGGAATGGAAAAGCTGAGAACAGGGGAGTGACCGGATGAACAGCTGGCTCAGCTAGAGACAGGAGACACAGCTATAACTGGGAAGCCCAGAAATTTTGGATGGAGAGGACACAGAGCTGCAGCTGGTTAGTGGAAATGAAGAACTGCCTCCTGATCCAAGAGCATGTAGGGCAGAGAGGAGGCAGGCACGATGAAGGTCGGCCAGGCTATTTGTGAGGAAGCAGCCTCACCCTTCTTTATAACTGCACCAGGAAACAGTTATTTAGCTCAGCAAGGGGAGTGCTAGGAACAATGTGCCTCTCCTTGCTGTGTGAAGTTGTGAAATGAGTGCAGAAAAGTATAAAAATAATGTCTTGGGATGAGTTCAGTGCCACTGTCCATAGCTATTCCTTGTTGGATCTACTGTGTTTCTGCAAAAACAATACGGCCTCCACCAATAGGAAGCCCCACCATGTTTTATAGGCATTCAATTTATAAAATCGAATTAAACCCTTCCCCCCAAATTAAGGCCCATATTAAACATGCGAAATGGGGGGGAATGGCAGGGGGGCTTGCATTTAGGAAGTACTTGCATGCCTGGATATGGTGCTGCCTGCGTTGGTAGGGCACTTCTTACAGCGAACCTTCCACCACTGTTTGCTTTTCCTTGCTCCCTTGCTTGCCACGGCGTGTAGAGGAACGCACTGTTCTTCCTTCCTGGGGCAGAGCTCTCACCGACAGGCAGCGAGCGCGCTCCCGCCAGAAGCTCCACTCATCCCGCCAGGACGCACCAAGAAGGGTGCAAGGCTGGGCAGAGCGGAAAGGCGAGTGCGGGTGGCATGCATGCCTGCCTCTGCCCCTCGTTCCCAAGATCTCGGCCGCGGCGAGCAGCGGCTTCGCTTGCTGTGCAAAGCCGCAGTTTCCTCACCTGCTCAGCAACGAAGGAACTGCTGCAGCCTCCTCCTCCTCCCCAGCCCAGCAAGACCTTGCGGGGGGAGCGAGAGAGAGAGAGAGGGGAGAGATCCTCTGGGCGAGCGCCTTCCCTTCGGAACGTGGCGACTGGAGCGCCTGAAGCCAAGTGTCTCCTCAGGGCTCCGGTTGCAGGGAGGAGCCCTGACTGGCCGCATGTGGCTGCACCAAACACTGCAGAGTTCTTCTAATGCCACGGCAGCAAGGGAGAAAGAAAAGGTCTCCCGAACCCCAAGATGTTGCTGCCTGCCCACCCGAGGATGCAAGGGGGGGAATTAAGTCACCCCTGAAAAAACGGCTAGGCCGTCTTTTCGGGGGTCAAAAAAATATAAGGCCCGGCCTTATAATGTGAGAAACACGGTAGCTACTGTCTCTGGACCTCATTGCAATAGGTTATTGCTGTAAGTTGTGTTATGATGGCTGTTCATGTTCCAAATTGCTCATGAAATAGACCTCTGATCTTCACGTAAGAATTATTGTTTGTGATCTATCTGTGTTCCTCTTTATTGAAATTTTTCTACAACAGTGCCTTTTCAACCCAGAATTTGCCTTTGACTAGTGGACCTCCCTTGTGCTGTGGATTAGTCCTGGCTTCTTTTGAGCAGCCTGTTGAACTCATTGGGGGTGGGCTGGAGCTGCCAAACGGAATTGCTAGGGAATATTAGTTCAGGATTGGAAGCCATAATAAAGGCTCCCAAAATCCATGGTGTGCATGTGAGCGGGACATCACATAGAATGCGTCCCTATTATGAAAATGTTTCCTCATGAATATAGTTAGATTAGGCTAGAACAGTGGTGGCTAACCTTTTTGGGCTCCTGTGCCAAAAATTGTGTGCGCGCTTGCATGTTTGTGCTCGCATGCCAGCACCCAGAAGGCACCCTTCCACACCCCTTACGCATGCACGTGCAATCCCCCTACCCCCCATCCACCCCCAACCCCTTACCTGCACTGCACCTCACAGCTGATTTTTGGCTGGTTTGAGGCCTTTTTCGGCCTCCCAAAGGCTTGAGGAAGGCTTCTGCAAGCTTTGTAGGCCGAAAACTAGTCCCGTTTTGTCGCTTCCTGTTTTTCCAAAAATACCAGAAGTGATGAAACAGGGCCAGTTTTCTTCCTGCAAAGCCTGCAGAAGCCTTCCTCAAGCCTTTGGGAGGCTGAAAAAGGTCTCAAATTGGCCAAAAAATCGGCTGAGAGGCATGCACATGCATAGTGAGGTAACTTTGCCTGCAGCTCGCGTGGCAGCACAAATGGCTCTGTGCCATAGGTTCGCCATCACAGGGCTAGAATCTATTTGTCTTACATAAACAGATTTGAAATTGTCCAATGTTACAGCTAACATGGAGATACTGAATGGAAATAGACTAACACAGAAGGAGGAAGTTTGGATATTTCCAAACTGCTCCCAGGCTGCAGACAACTGAAACTTAGTGAAAAATCAAATAACAGGATTTCCAGCATCGGATGCAACTGTGCTCTTCTTTCTTCTTCTGTCTCAGTGTTTCTCAACTTCAACCACTTTGATATCTATGAACTTTGGAGTTGAAGTCCACACAAAGTTGCCAAGGTTGAGAAATACCGACACAGAGAAACCTCTGCAATCAGTACATAAATTCAAACATGTTCTATTTTACCTCAATTATTAAAAAAAAAATCCAGATCTTGAAGAGGAACCTATTGGTTATCAGTTTTCCTCCTAATGCTTCTCACACAAGTTCTAAAGAGCCGCCTCTTCCTTGCCAGGAATACAGTTAGAAACTAGTACCAAACCTTGCAGAAAGAGGAAACATTTCAGAAGTGGTTCTCCTTTTATGGAACACTGGACCAAATGCACTTGTGATGTGACATCTTTGGTGTTGTCTACTGTAAATCCTAACGTGTCATTATTTTCCTTTCTTGCAGTCTTCATTGTGTTTGCTTCTGTTGTAATTGTGACCTCACTGGTACTTATTTTTGTCGTTGCTCCACGGTTTGGACAGACCAATATATTGGTCTACATCTCCATCTGTTCACTGATAGGGGCCTTTTCTGTCTCCTCCGTCAAAGGCCTGGGTATCGCTATTAAGGACATGCTTTATCAGAAGCCAGTCTTTCGAAATCCCCTGCTCTATGTTTTGACCGTAGTTTTGGTGCTGGCCGTAAGTACTCAAATCAACTACCTCAACAAGTCATTGGATGTGTTTAATACTTCTCTGGTCACTCCCATTTATTACGTGTCCTTCACAACCACTGTGGTGATTTGCTCCGTTATCCTCTTCAAGGAATGGAACAGCATGGAGCTGGGAGATATCATTGGAACCCTGAGTGGATTCTTCACCATAATCATTGGCATTTTCTTTCTTCATGCTTTCAAAAATGTCAGCATTACCTGGAATCAATTGGCAGCGTCTGTTAAAAAGGACCCCAACTTGCCTCTGCATGCTTATGAGTCTCATCACACTTTATTAGAAAATATGGACGCTCCCATTTCGATATGCGACGAGGATGATACTCTGTTCAGCCGAGGAAATGAATGACAGTAACCGCCATTAAAAGTTGTCTCTCTCGCGGCTTACCACCAACCAGAGCAATGTCGTCATCTTCACTACCTCAGAATTTGGGGGTACAAAAGCGGGAACATGTCATTTGCTTTCGGGTTAGAAAAGGTAATTAGATCATTCTGGTATTTCTGTATTTTCCTCCTTTGACAGCATGCAAAAGTCGTCTTAAGTGATTATTATGGTTTGCTAGTAAAGTGAATTACATATGCATTTTCTAAATCGTATTTTATAGTTTCACTGTTTCAAAATGAGATTTTTGCTGAGGGCTAAATGAAGTTATTCTGTGACAACCAGGACTTTTTCTAATGATCAGCAGGTTAGTAAATTGAAAGTTTTAATTTATTCTAGTTTCCCAAAAAGGAAATGTCCAGAAAGAATCTCTTTTCTTTTTTAGGTTTAACTTCCAGCATTGAAGTTTAAAGTCTAGGTACCTTAAATGAAAACAGGGTCTTTCTAGGCCAGATAGCATTGAAGTTAATTCCAGACCAAGAAATCCTTACAGTAAACTCATGAAATCTGGGAATTACGTTGGTGTACACTAAATATTTCTGGAAAGCTGTTAAGTTTTATTTCCCTCATCAATTGCTTTTAATTGTTCAGGATGATAGATTAGCTTTTAAGATACATATGTGTTACTCACATATGTTAAATTCTCTTCCCTTTTATATAGAAGTGTATTATAATACAGTGTTGATATTTTTTTAAAAAGACCATGGTGACCTTGTTGGTTATTTTGTGAACTGGAAAGTGATTTTGGTTACATGTCAATGTCTGAAGTAAAATGATCAGCGCCAATAAATTTGGTTCCGAAATAGAATTCCATCTGTAAACACAGGCTTGGCTGTGTGGAAATTTTTGGTCATCTCTTCAGAATTTAATATTAAAACTTTAGTTCCAAAACGTGCTATGAAAGAAACAAACAGCTGGGCAGGTTTTATTACACAAATAAATTATATATTTAGCTCACAGTAATGGATAGGTATGGACTTGGGAAATATAATTTTAGCTCTGAATTTTTCTTATTTCTTTGGATTATTAAGAATTGGCCTCTGTTCCACGATAAGGAATCATTTCCCAAAATACAGGTTTTTAATTATTTTAAATGGTCACTTCCTGTGTTGCTAATCTAAGAACCATGAGCAGTGACTGTGAAGTGCCATTCGGGAAGGGGAATGCTTTTCTGTATCTATAAAGTTTGCCATAAGCATTTATAGATATTTAATATTTATTCTTCTGAATGGAAAATCTTTGAAGCTTTGATATAATATTGACAAAAATGAATAAAAATGTTTTGATAAAGTGTGTATCCTACTAACACTGGGCCAGTTTTTATATTTTGTATCATCCTAATCTATTTGGACGATCCTCCCTTGGAAAACCCAGATATAGGGATTCAAACAGAGATAGGTCCACATAAGATTTATATCAAGAAAACAGATATTTAGACAACCCACCCAAGAGTGTGAATTGATTGCTATTGAAGACTTTTACAATTAAAACAAAAGATGGGTCACCTGTACAAAGTTCCTAAATTTTAGATATTTTGGGGAATATCCCTTATTTTTAAGATGTTAACAAAACATAGGGCAAATTTCTGTGGTGGTGCCATTCTTAGAAGCAAAGATTGGCTACATGTGCTGCAATTTTGCAGAAAAATTTTGTGTAATGTGGTAAATAAGAGTATTTCTCTTTCAAGAAATATAGTCTAGTCCAAGGGTGTCAAACTCGCGGCCCACATGTGTCACATGCTGGCCACGCCCACCCCCGGTTTAGCAAAGAGGGGAAAGTCACGATACGTGACATCATATGATGCTGTGAGTTTAACACCCCTGGTCTAGTCCTTATGTTTAAAAATGTGGGGCAAGGGGCTGACTGAAATCCCTTAACTATTAGATTTAGCTAAGTAATAGATGGGAATGAGAATGTCCTTTAGCTGCTGCTACTCACACCTAACCCCTTTTCAAATGTAATTAACTTGGATTTATGCAAGCAGCATTGGTATTCTTTAGCAGTAGTCTGGATTGTTTGGATGGGATTATGTAATTTTGGGTAGGATTATATAAGTTTTTCCCCTGAACAGAACTTCAAAATTACCTTTGCTGATTTTGAACAGTTTCAGGATAAAGCAAAACAACATCTATTTTCCTTTCGGGTTCTGCAATGCAGTGGTATCTCAGATGGTTTTGATGCTTCTGAAGCATTGTGTGACATGAGAAATTAAGTCCCCATGAAACTTTAGGATGGTCATAATTTATGACATGGTAAATAGTTTAGGAACCATCTTAATAATGAGTGTGAAAGTTTAATTTTGCCCCACATACTCACCTGAAAATGAAAACGAGTGGTTCAACTTTTCATCACAACTTCATATTTATTATATGAAGTCCATTTATTAGACACATTTTGCTGTACTTTATTTCCCTGGCAATGGAGCACGCTTTGGAGCTGGTAAATAACAATCTGATAAAATAACAATCTGATAAAACAAAAAAACTCTCCAGTTTGTAATGAAGTTGGAAGCTTGTTCTCTTTTTGCTAAGCACCAAACTGAACATGTAGCATACAATAAAGGAGTCAATGTGTTGTGTTTTTAAATAGTGTAGGACATACTACATTCTCCCTTCGTATGAAAACCTACGTGCAGTGCATATTTACAATCCATAAATGGCATTTAGAATACATTTATGGCAAATGCTGTGTTTCATAAGACCCTTTCTGGTTTCTAGGAATTGACACGTTTTAAAGAGGCCTTAATAATATTTTTCTTTTGTGAAGGATTATATCTCAGATCAAACCAAAAGGGTATTTTTCTTCATTAACTTAATGACTGCTTAAACAAGTCACAAGTACTGGAAGGTCTTCTGATAGTCTTTCTAACATCTGTTTCGGGCCTGGTGGGGTCTTTGAGCAAATCTAGTCAAGGAGATCTGGCATTTTGTACTAGTCTTTCTCTTCATCCCTGTTTTCCTGACAAGCCACTGAAGTCTTATTTATAAATACAAGTTCTATAGGAGACTCACAGCCTCAGTTTCTCCACACACCATCTACCTATCACCTCTACATTTACCAGCACCAGACCAAACCAGTGTATGCCAACCTCTGTGCTTCCTGAAAAGGAAATGGGGCCAAACGCATCTGGAGGGCTCAGCAATGGGCAAGACTATAAACGACAAATCACTTTAAATTTTGTTCTTTCAAGTCAACAGCTGGCTTATAAAAAGGCTGGTGCTGAATTTGGGCAATGTTGTACATAGCTTTATCCTGCTACAAATGGGCATTTTCCCCTCAGGAAAACCACACATTGGTCCGCTTGATAGCAATACTGTTTGCATAGTCAAATGGACTTTAAATATGTTGGTAAAACTTATTCCCGAGACAAAGGAGCAATATGCACAATTGCCTTGTCTTCCCATGGTCCTTCTAAGCAGCATCCAGGACAGTCTCTGGCAAGAATCCAGCAGCATCTCTGAAATGATATTGTCCTTATTGTGAATTCTTGCACCTGCCAAGCTTATAGTCAGGATGAAGAGTCTTCAGCTATACATTCAATCCTATGCAGGAGATCCTGAAACGTAGGACGTCCTTCTGGTTTCTAGAAATAGAAAAGTTTTTAAGAGGCTCTAATAATTGATATTTCTTTTGTCAACTCAAAATATTTCCCTGGTCTTTTTAGAGTTGCCAATAGAAAGGGAAAGGGGAGCAGTGCAGCAGCTTGCAAAACCGAAAGTGCATTCCAATAAATGTTTTCAAAGATAGTAACAAGGTGACTGAAATTTCTGCCATGCAAAATTCTAACGAGAGCATGATTGATGACTCTGGGCTATGGATGTGTCCCATTGGAGAATATGAATTACGATACATCCGGGGGTGGGGGAAAACCAGGGTCAAGGATGACAATGAATGATGTGTCTCAGAGTCAGCTACACGCAGGCAATGGCAGCATGTTAACTCCCAATAAATCCTATTTAAATTCTGGAAGTTTGGCTCGAGACTCATGATTTAAATGGGGTTAAGTGCTGGAATCCTGACATCCTTTTCTTTTGTGACACATGATATTCAAATAATCCTCATTTAGCAACCCTTCAAAGGCTACTTACCACCAAATGTGGAGTTCACATGGCTGCATACACTTGCAGTCACATGACCACATTTTGAGTGTTTGGCAACTGGCTCACCTTTACAGCCTGTTGCAGTGTTTCAGTCACATGACAGTAATTTATAATGTTTTCTTGTTGGTTTTCTGGCTTCTTTGGGCTGTTTCCAGCAAAAAACACCCATTGTAACCACTGTGCCACAACAATTCTTACAAAAACACCCAAGGGTGTTTTTATAAGACTTGCAGTGGCACAGGGGTTGGAACGCGGTATTGCAGGCTAATTCTGCTAACTGCCAGCAGTTTGATTTTCACCAGCTCATGGTTGACTCAACCCTCCATCCTTCCGAAGTGGGTAAAATGAGGATCCCAATTGCTGGGGAACAATATGCTGTCTTTAAACCACTCCGAGAGGGCTGAAAAGCCCTATGAAGCGGTTTATAAGTCTAAGTGCTATTGCTATTGTTATAGGAACACATGGATCTACTTATCAATCGCAGCCTTCACTTAAGAGGATGGCATTCACTTAACAATTTTGCATTCAGTCACCAACCGCCATAAAAAAGTTGAAAAAAATTGGTTTTGGTCATGTGGGTATCTCAACTTATGACTGTCATTATTTAGGATGGAAATTCTGGACTCCGTTATAGTTGTAAATTGTGGACTAGTAAACCAAACTGAAAGGGTATTTTTCTTCATCAACTTGCTTGACTGCTTAAGCAAATCACAAATACTGGAAGAAGCCATTTAACAGAAAATTTTGATGATTATAAATAAAAAGTTATCCTATTACTGCATGTGTTTTGGGGATTATATGATCCATGAAATGGACAGTAATCTATATTTTACCCAATTATAAATTTGTTAGTCTTTACAGTGTCACGTGTTCTTTGCTGTTTTGCTGCCACTATCTGTTGTGGTTCACTGGCAGCCTGTGCAGATGGCAGTGGAATCAGACAGTGAGGAAGAACAGGGACCAGTCCAGGAGTCTGGAGAGGACTCAGATGAGGGTCCTGCATCCAGTGCAGAGATGGGGCCAGGAGCATCTGGGAGTTATGTGCTGACTCTGGAGCCCCTGGAGTCTGGCAGAAGCAAGGCAGAGGAACAAGGGGAGCCTGTTCCCAGTTCGCATGTGCACAGAGCTGCTAGAAGGTGAGAGCAGCTGAAACAAAAGGGACAACTTGGGAGTAAGGCTGGGAAGTGATTGCCTCTCCCATAAGGTATTAAAGTCAGGCCAAGATGACAAAACCTTTGCAGGAAGCAAAGTAGTTTGGTTCAGAATCATCCTTGAAGCTCTTTGTACTTTGGTTAGGAATTTTTTGTACTTTTCTAGTTCATTTGATACGTCTGTTTTTGGCAGCACTTCACAGAACTGAAAGGTGTGTGCTTATATTGGGAGACTGTTTGAGATTAATTCCGGCTGAGAATGAAAACAATTCCCAGCGTTGCAGTAAGTCTTGATTTTAAAATAAGTTTGTGCATGATTACAGTTTACAAAGCCTGGGTCAGAACACTGTCACACGTGCTCATAAAGCACTCTGGTGACAAATAGGTTGAACAACTAAGCAAGATTAATCCTTTTTTATTCACCATTGTTTCAACAAAATCTATTGGAATCCACCTCTAAAGTATAGAAGTTATAAGAACATGACAGTTCTATTAAGAGTGAGGCAAGTTTTTGTTTATTGGTATTTCATTTCTGCACTTAGCTCACCCAAATCTTTCTACCTAATACCTTTCTTGTAGATAGAACTAACATATTAGGATCACCTCCTGGCACTGTAAGACAGTACTGTCAATTGCTAATGTTTTTCTGACTTAGAAAATTGCTGATTGTTAGAATTAAAAATCATGTAATTTCTACTCTTTTAAGTCTACAGGTAGTCCGTGATTTATGGAACCAGAAATTACATTGCTAAACAAAGCAGTTGTTGAAGTGATTCATATCTGATTTTATGAATCTTTTCTGCCATGGTTGTTAGCGAATCACTCCAGTTGTTAAGTGGACCACATGGTCATTAATGTGAATCTAGCTTCCCCCATTAAATAGTTGGAAGTTTGATGGGAAGGTACCAAATGGCATTCACATGATCCCTGGATGCTACAACCATCATAAATGTATGCTCGTTGCTAAGCCCCAGATTTTGATCATATGATTATGAAGATATTGCAACAGTCACTAAATGGGACCGGTCATAAGTCACTCTTTTCAGTGCCACTGTAACTTTGAACTGTTGTTAAACTGTTGTTAAACTGTTGAATGGTAATTAAATTGAGGACCAACTGTACAGTGGAAACTCAGGTTACGACCGTAATCTGTTCCAGGACTTTTGTTGCAACCCGATTTGGTCGTGAACTGAAGCAAGTGTCATCTCATAAAATATTTCTATGGCCTTTTTAGAGTTGCCAACAGAAAGGAAGGGGGGAGCAGTGGGCATCTTGCATTCCATAAATGTTTTCAAAAATAGTTTCTTGGTGACTGAAATTTCTGCCATGCAAAATTCTAACTGGAGAACATGATTGATGACTCTTGGCTATGGATGTGTCCCATTGGAGAATATGAATTATGATACACCCAGGGGGTGGGGGAAAACCAGGGTCAAGGGTGACAATGAATGATGTGTCTCAGAGTCAACTACACCCAGGCAGTGCTGGCATGTTTACTCCTAATAAATCTTCTTTCACCTCTGGAAGTTCGGCTAGAGATTCATGATTTAAATGGGGGTAACTATCGGAGCCCTGACAGCGAGACGGACTGCGCATGCCCTACAATTATGTGCATGCACAGAACGGGAAACCGCCGCAGCTGTATTTGATCGGCACCCGAGGATCTCTCCGCGACCAGAAGCAACAATTTTCCCAAATTTTTTGTCATCTCCTGATTTTGTTGTGAACAGAAGCGTTCATGACCTGAGGTTCCACTGTACTTGATTTCTATTTTCAGACTCTGTTCTACTTACTCAGCCCTGCATGAGTAAGGTGCAAGGTAGGGGTACTGTTCAAGCACCCACAAAAAAATGGGAGGAACACACAGAATTATTGCATTGACTTACAGTCTGGAAATTTTCACTTGACTGACCGGCGGGGTGCAAAGAATGGTTGCATCTATTTTGGGTCACTCTTCATGCCAAAATACAGCAATAAGACTAATGCAAGTGAAGTTGCAACATAGCGTACCTCATACCAGCACATTACCATCAAGTCATAAATATTCTTAGAAGCTAGCTTGGGTCGAAATAGCCGGTGTCCTTGTGTAATCATAGTCACCACTTCGTAGTTTGTGTTTGTCTCAAAGGGCATCTTCCCTTCTGTAAACACTTCCCACATGAGAACTCCTGCAAATCAGAGAGAGAGGGAGGGAGGGAGAGGGAGAGAGAGAGAGAGAGAGAGAGGGAGAGAGAGAGGGAGAGGGATTTGTCAAAGTTCACAGAAATAACTGAATTGAAACATTTCAATTCCAACGTTCTGGGTTATCCTCCAGGGTGGCAAATACAAACACTTTAATAGAAAATCAATCCTAATGAACTAAATAATCACCTTGCCTAAATCTTCTAAGGTTACTTAGTTTATCAACAATAGAATGATTAGACAAATGCTTATGAAATGAGCCTGAAAAATAGAACTAGGCATGAGAAATACACAGGCACCAAGAATGATTTAGAAGAGATGCTTCATACTCATTTCTCGGCTACTCATTAAAGCAGCAACATCTTTTTTGTTGAGGCCTGAAAGAAAAGTTGCCACTGTTTTCATGAATGGATTTAAAGAGATGACTTTTTAAAGGAGTTCTTTTAAGCTGTGATAAAATAGCTGGTTGCTTTAAGAAGCTGCCTGGTGAAAGCAATTGTTAAGATATATACATATTAGGTATAACCGGATTAAGGGGTTAATTAGGGGCGAGTACAGGAGATAGGAGAGTTTAGGTGGGTGTGTTTATACCTTTAAATAGCATTGGAAGGCAGAAGCTTCCAGTGCTAATCTAGACCGGATTGTATGCTGGATGGGAAGTTTGTTGTTTGACATTAAACACCTTGAAACCTGCTTTCTGCTGTTGTATGGTGGTTTGTGTACAAATCTGTGAGCTTTCAGAAGACCAGCTAAGATTTGCTAACTTAACAACTGTGGCAAGAGAGATTGTAAAATGGGTCAAAATTCACTTAGCAACAGAAATATTCGGCTAAATGGTGGCTGTAAATGGAGGAATAACTATACAGCCAAGTTTGAGAGCTTATCATACAAGCATTTTTACCAGAAGATCTTTGTGTTTGTTTGTGTGTGTGTGTGTATAAAGCCTGCATTTCAAAATTAATAAACCTTTTAGCACAAGGAATAAATTTATAGATAGTATAGTAATAATATTACTATATATAGTAATATACATAGTAATAGATCTCCATAAAAACAAGTGATTGTTATTATATAAAATTTATTTACTTATCTATTTAAGTTTGTATGCTTCTCATCTCGCTATGGAGAGTGAACATTGCATTATAAACTGCCCAAAGTCACTTAGGTGAGATGGGTGATGTAAAAATTTGATAAGCATATTAAACAATCAGAACTGTTAACCAGAAACATGTGTTTTGCAATATTTTTGGAAACCACTAGAAAGAAATAAAGCACAAGTTAGAAAGAGGTTATAATATCTGAAATTCCTAAATGTTAAGTTCTAATTTTCACTATAAGGCAGCATTCTTTAAATTTGACAGCTTTAAGACTTGTAGACTTCAACTCCTAGAATTCCTCCTCCAATCATGTTAGCTCAGAAATTCTGGGAGTTGAAGTCCACAAGTCTTAAATTTGCCAAGTTTGAAGACGCTTGCTATATGATGCTGAACCTATGGTCGCCCAAAAGACCCCCACTGCACCAGCCAGCTGATTGTTGGATATCTGCTGTGCATTCGTGGGGGAGAAGTGCACGCATGCACAGAGGCATGCGGTATGTCTGGAAGACATGACACCCAGATTTTATTCAAGATTCCCTGTATTTTTTTTCTCATTCTATCTTAATTTTAATTACTGCTTTGTTGGATTGTTTGAAGAGGAATGGAAGATTTGAAAAAGTAATCCTCCTAAATTTGTTTTTAAAAAGTTAAGCAATCTTACCAAAAGACCAAACGTCAGACTTGCTGCTGAATCGGCTATAATTGAAAACTTCAGGCGGACACCATTTCACAGGAAATTTAGCGCCTGAAGAGCTGGTGTACTGATCATCAAGAACATACCTAAAAGGGGAAAAAAAATCCTTCCTCTGAAATGAATTACAAGGGAACCTCGGTACTTGACGGCTTCAAAACTCATCAAATTTGATATTCGATGCATTTTGATGTAAAATTTTGTCCCAGTACTCGGCATTTATTTAGTGCTCAATGCGCTGCAATAGGAAAAGAGGGACAGCTGCAGAGAATGGACAGGAAGTTGGCTATGCTGGGAAGGTCGCTGCAAAAGGAGGGGGAGAGCCACAGAAGGCAGACAGGACATCGGCCATGCCGGGAGGATCACTGAGATAGAAAAAGGGACAAGAGGATGTTCTTCCCAGCACAAAGAAAGGGTCACGTGATAAGTCACATGGTCTGTTTGTGATATGCCCATTTTAGTACTCATTGCACTTCCTGGAACAAATTAATGCCAAGTACTGAGGTACCTCTGTACACAAAAAACTGACACAGATAGTCCTTGAATAAGGACCACTTGTTTAACAACGGTTCAAAGTTAAGATGCCACTGAAAAAAAGTGACTTTAACCCGTCCTTGATGTTATGACTGTTGCACAATCCTCCTTGCATGATTGTGATTTGCAAAACCTTCCCAGATGCCTTCTGGTGAGTAAAGCCAATGAGGGAAGCCAGATTTGCTTTACAACATGATTTGCTTCCATTACTGCGTGATTTGCTTAATGACCATGGGAAACAGGATTGTTAAAATTGGATCTGATCATAGGCTTAATGACTGTGTTGCTTATCAACTGAAATTTCAGTCCCCATTGTGGTGATAAATTGAGGACTACCTGTATTCAATATTCATGTCACTGCCTAACGGTAATAGATACATTTGACAAATGGAATTTAAAAGGACAGACCTATCACATAGACCCATGATTGCGAACGTGTGGTCGTCCAAAAACTCACTGCACCAGCCTACTGATTATTGGGTATTTGCTGCACATTCACAGGGGAGAAGTGCCCGCATGCGCAGAGGCATGCGGTGTATGTGGGGGGGTCACGTGCATGCACAGTGGCGGCGGGAGTCACACATGTATTTCATCATGGGTGAAAGATGCATGCAAGCTCTCTTTTGTCATGCAACGTGGAAAAGGTTAGTCATCACTGACATAGACTGACTCTGGATAACTGTTGGCAGCTAGAATATTTTTCAGTCCTCTGCATCTGAGGTAGGTGAGTTAAATTTGGTTATGTAAGCAACACATTATTGGGGTCTGTTTTAAGTTAAAAACATGGCCACCACCCTGCCACTTTAGAAAGCGCAAATGTAACTTTAAAATATTCCCGTTAAACGTATACAGATGACTAATACCTTGTCATTCCAAAATCAGATACTTTCACCACTCCTGACTCATTCACTAAGCAGTTTCTAGCAGCCTAGAGAAAGAAAGGAAGAAAAAAGTAAAACGGTAGTTGGATTGCATGTCATGGATGTGGTCTGATTTCTGCTAAATGTCTAAGAGTTACACAAGTGTAGAGACATCAGGCACCAAAAACTAAGAAAGATATGTTGCAAGTCTTCAAAGCAGAATTCTGTATTGCTTCTCACCATCAACAGAATCATGCCAAACTAAAGCATGCTACCACCCTTAGAAAGCAGGGCTGGCTAGGGAGTTCTGGGAGTTGAAGTCGACACATCTTCAAACTGCCAAGGTTGAGAAATATGAATTGAGTGTAATGCAAATCAAAGGTCTCCAGCTGTGAGTAGGTTACTTCTGCCTACAATTTGGCAATTCGAATCTCACCAGTCTCAAGGTTGACTCAACCTTCCATCTTTTCGAGGTAGGTAAAATGAGGACCCAAATTGTTAGGGGCAAGAGGCTGACTCTGTAAACCGCTTAGAGAGGGGCAATAAAGCACCATAAAGCAGTATATAAGTCTAAGTACAATTGCTATTTGAATTATGGACTTTTTTTCAGGCAAGCCCAGAATTATGGGGTTTTTTTCCCCAAGAGAAAAGTAAAAGCAATAACTAGGTTTACTGGAGAGTATCCTGAAGATCATTTTAGATGTGCTTTAATCTGTTTAGTGTTCCCCTTTCCAGAATGGGTCAAATATAGCATAAAATCTATGATGGAAATCCTCTCTGCCTTTCCCCAATTGCTCAAAGCCAAGATTGATTTGATGTTTTTCTGCCCCACTTTCACGTTCCAGCTATAGCTTCCAGATAACTATCAAGAGCAGCCTTATGTGGAACATGTTATAGTAATCCACTTGTAAGAAGAATAAGAATGAGAGGCTGTTAACATGTGTGTTACCGTTCTGAGTAATGCACCCATTGAAAGCAAAACTCCGAGGCAGGTAGATTCTTCTAAGAAATCTAATGTTTATTGGATACATCATATCGGCACAGCCGGTGAAAACCAACTCTAAAAGTTCCCATTGTTTTCACCTAATTAAAAGAGTAGAACTTCCCCCTCCCAGGTGTAACCAGTCACATTGTCCAATGAATATAGCTGGCAGGCTCCTCTCCTTCATCAGCCACCTGTTATGATGACCTTGGTTCCCACAAGATAACATTTTGTTTTGACTGTTAGCCGGGCTATTTACTTCCCCTCTCCCTTCCCTCTCTCAGGCTTCGTGGCAACTATGAAGCAGCACAAGGTGGCTTCAGCCAGGTTCACTTCAAAGTTGACAATGTGTGGAAAAGTGACCTTTTTGAAAAGCACCCATTGCCATTCATGGTGGAGAAAAACACCAGCTTTAATTTCTCCTTTGCAAGTCTTAAAGGGACATGACTCCTACTTTGCATAGCTTTTGGTCAAAACATTTCATAAACATAAAAATTCAGACCCTTTAGATCCTGTGTGTCAGGATTCCGGCAGTTACCCCCATTTAAATCATGAGTCTCAAGCCAAACTTCCCGAACTTAAAAAGGATTTATTGGGAGTTAAACTGTCTGGCACTGCCTGGGTGTAGCCGACTCTGAGACACATCATTCATTGTCACCCTTGACCCTGGTTTTCCCCCACCCCCTGGGTGTATCGTAATTCATATGGGACACATCCATAGCCAAGAATCATCAATCATGCTCTCTAGTTAGAATTTTGCCTGGCAGAAACTTCAGTCACCTCGTTACTATCTTTGAAAACATTTATGGAATGCATTTTCGGTTTGCAAGCTGCTACACTGCTCCCCCCTCCTTTCTGCTGGCAACTCGAAAAAGGCCATAGGAATATTTTTTGAGCTGACACTAGGCTTTATGAATGCAACAAAAGTACACATGTTCATCCCCAGACTTACCAAATCTCTGTGTATGAAGCTATTTCTCTCCAGGTATTCCATTCCTTCAGAGACATCCTGACACATAGTCAGCAGATTGTCTTTAGTGAAGTGTCCACGTCTTTGGCGAAGATAATTTAGAAGGCAGCCATGCTCCATAAACTCCGTCACTATGTAGATGGGTCTCTGCTGAGTACAAACGCCATATAGCTGGACTAATTTCGGATGGGTCAACTTCCTGAAAGTAGTTTTAAAAAAGAAAGAGTTAAACATGGAATTTATAGGGAAATGCAAATGCAAATATAGACCTAGTTTTCTTCATGAATATTTATGGAGATTCTCAGTCATCCAGGTCAGGATTGTCCCAAAGGTGCTTTCTTTCAAGAGGCAACTGGACTTTCTGGTTTTTTTCTTTGAAGACGTTTCGCTTCTCATCCAAGAATCTTCTTCAGCTCTAACTGGATGGTGGGGAATGGAAGGATTTATGCTCCTTGCAAGCTGGTCATTTGCATTCTTTTAGTGGGTAGATAAAACTCCAAGTGGCCTCAACAACCCTCTAAAAGAATGCAAATGACCAGCTGTCTGCAAGGAGTATAAATCCTTCCATTCCCCACCATCCAGTCAGAGCTGAAGAAGATTCTTGGATGAGAAGCAAAATGTCTTCGAAGAACAAACAAGTTGCCTCTTGAAAAAGCCACCTTTTCATCATGAAGTTAACTTTACTTAGAAAACATACATGTCCAGAAAGAAGTCAACGTGAAATAGTTTATGCAGTCTTTATGCTAAAAATAACAAATTCAGAAGTGATAAAGTTGCAGAAGCAGAGTAAAATAGCAAATCCTAGTAATGCCTTATGACTGCAGGCCTGCAGAGCAGGGCAACAGCATTTAATATTATGGCAGATGGAGTTAAGCAATCAAGATTTAGGATTTGAAGCCAATTCAAAATGCAGGCTCAGATTTCAGAATACAGAAATGTGGCTATAACACTCCACCACTGATATATCCCCAAAATGTAATGTTTTTGCAAGATTACCTGTCTAAAATAAATACAATAGACAGTTGGGGTTATATCGATCTAATACGTTATATCGAACCTAGTAAGAATATATTTTTCTTTTTTCCATACAATAGAATTGTTTACAGTAGAGAGTCTAGTTTCTGAATCTTTAATGTTAAAGGTGAAAACCACAAATCCTATTACAATTTCAAACCTGCTCCCGTGAAACATCATTTTACATGTTAAGCATTTAAATATGTCAATGAAGTGGTTCATGAATGTATCTATGCTGGAAGATATTAAGCAGGTGGAACAAAAAATGACAAATGCTTTTTTGTATTTGTAGGGATTTGATTACATCACTGCCTTTAATATGGGATACTATATGTATTTCACTAGCAATATATTGCTAATAATAATAGTATCATTAATTGTTTAAACAGCCCTTTCTTCTTCTGATCAAAATACAGATTTGTTTCCTGCTAAATTTGAGCTTAGAAAGTTTGATACTTCCAAAATAATATTTACAGCACATCAATCAACAAAATAAGGAGAGAATTAGTATTGGCTTTTGATGTTCTGAGTCAGACAGTAGATGTAATTCTTTGAAGTGCAGGGAAACAGAGCAGAACATCTGACGATGTTCAGAAGACATTTCTTAAGATGTTTTGCAGCCTTGTTCTTTAATGATTTCTTAAAATAGCCCTTTTGCCTGTTACTTACATCATTACTTTAGCTTCTTCTATAAAGTCCTCTTCATACATGGCACCTTCTCGAATGGCCTTGATGGCTACTTTGTACTGGGCTCTCCATTTGCCCAGCCGTACTACGCCAAAGAGGCCACTGCCCAGTTCTCGCATAAAGGTGAGTTCTGCAGGATTGATTTCCCATTTCTCTATAAAAAAACAACAACAAGAAGAACATATCACTTGAGGATAAACCTCCAAGACAAATTGGAAGAATTTTAATTGTCAGTATTCTTTGCACCAATTCTGGTGGACTGGTAGTTAAGATTAGGCACAACGAATGAGTAAATCAACGAACCAGCAAATCAACAAACCAGCAAATCCCATCACTGGCTGGCCCAGTTCCCGTCCATTTTTTGGCCTGGTTTTGGGCCATTTTCAGTCTGTTTTATAGGCATATGAAACCAAAGTGGTCCCTATTTTTTCCCACCAAAATGGTCCCTATTTTTTCTACTTGTATTTTATTAACCTGCTTTCAAACGGTTGGCAGAAGATGGGACCAGTAACAGGAGCTCACTCCGTTAGGCACTAGAGATTCAAAACTGCTGACCTTTCTGATTGACAAGCTCAGAGTCTTAGCCATTGAGCCACCATGTCATTTATTTGTTTGTTTGTTTATTTATTGTATAAACATGATTTATACTGTTAGGCAAAGTACTGGTAGGTACAAACTATTGGTAGGTACAAAGTTTCCTAGGCACAATTCTGGAAGCAAGAAATTGTACCACCAGAGGGTGTTGTTATAAAAAAATGTTTAGACTGTGCAGAGATGGACAGACTAACAATGAAATTAAGAGACAAAGAAGAGTTGATATATTATAATGTCTGGGATGCCTGGTATGAATGGTTTAAAAAGAAAAAGAAATCAAAATGGCAATTAGGTATAGAATAAGAAACTATGTAAATACATATCTATATTCATATCTATCTATATTTATTTATATGTTAAGTTGAAATTGTATAATGAAAGAAATATGTATATAGAAAGATGATAAGGAAATGTAAAAGATGTCTTGACATTGATATAATGATGTACAAAGTTTTATTTTATGTTTTTAAATTTTGAAAACTAAATAAAATTTACTAAATTTTAAAAAAATGAAAAAAATGGAGAGGAAATAAATATATTTCAGTTCTTTGTTTATGTACAAAATCAGTAATATTTTCATACAGAAACATAAATGTACCATAGCTGAATCCAGCAGTAGTTGGTGAAGGTTTCACTTTTGGAGTTACTGGGTATCGTAGCCTCGTCACAAGCCCTAAAATTCACAGAAAATTCAAACAGTGAGTAAGTTACTTTGAAAATTAAGCAAGATGAACAATGCTTTCTGGTGTTTTAATGTTAACTGTGTCATTTTCCTATAGCATCATTCGTATATATTTTGAATATGTACGATTTAAGCACATTAAGCCTTTTCTTGCTAGTTTTCACAAACATTTTTGTACAAGAAAGGAATTATTGAATCTGTCATCTGCACTTCTGTAACTGTCTGATTTGGTTCTGCAACCCAACAAGACAGACACAGATTTTAGAGGATAGTTAGGACTGCAGAAAAAAACAATTGCTACCAACCTGCCTCCCATGGAGGACCTGATTACTGCACGAGTCAAAAAGAGGGTTGTGAAAATATCTACAGGCCCCTCACTTCCTGGATATAAACTGTTTCAACTCCTACCCTCAAAACGACGCTATAGAGCCCTGCACACCAGAACAACTAGACACAAGGACAGTTTTTCCCCAAACTCCATCACTCTGCCAAACAAATAATTCCCTCAACACTGTCCAACTACAGTATTTACAAAGTCTGTACTATTATTACTGTTCATCTTCTCATCACTCCTTATCACCCAGCTCCTCCCACTTGTGACTGTATGATTGTAACTTTGTCGCTTGTATCCTTACGATTTATATTGACTGTTTCCTAGTATGATTTGACTGCTTATTGTACCCTTTGACTGTTAAGTGTTGTCCTTTATGATTCTTGACTCTTGACAAATGTGTCTTTTATTTTATGTACACTGAGAGCATTTGTACCAAGACAAATTCCTTGTGTGTCCAATCACACTTGGCCAATAAAGAATTCTATCTATCAATCTATCTATCTATGAGTTTATAGCTATCAGCAGCATGGAAAATTAGAATTATTCTATTGCTTGAAACCTGTAAAATATAGGACGAATTAAATCATTTTCAATAAAAATTTGGAACTTCTAAGCATCCTATATGACCAAAGTAGAGGTGGGGTAGAATCTTATTTGAATAATTTATTTTCTTGAATCATATTAAAACCATTCAGCATCTTCAAAAGACCTGAAATTTAATAGTTTGGAATTACAAAGTACAAATTAAAGGGTAAAAAACTAAGCGTCATTTACCTGCAGCGTTGTGTTTATGATAGTCAATTAACTCTGGAATGGAGTCAAAAAGATGCTTTTCCGCCAAATAATATTGCTTTTGTGATGTCATTGTTTCTTTTATGTGGTAGTGTCTTATGCCAGATAGCCCTTCTCTAAAAAAACACAACAAATCATGTAGAAATTAGAACGGATTTTTTTTGCTGAATAAACTCATGCTCTTATCTCACTAACAAAATATTTCATTTCATTTTGGAGGCCTATAAGTACTCAATATGGGTCTATTTTAGGAACATACTTTTCTCCATCAGTGGTCTTAACATAAAGAAACTGCGGACAAACTCAGTTGCTCCTTAGCACCTTTAGCAGCTTTCAAGGGAAATAAAATGAATTTGATTTTTCAGAAACAGCGTAGTTTTGGAAATATGTATGTCTCTCATTACATTCAAATCAACTCAGAAACATCTTCCATTAATTCACTGGGGCATAGTCAAGACTCTAGTTTTGAATGCTAACGAGATTTCTGAAGCCAGCAAAGAAGATCAAAGCAAGATTTAACATTTTGTTTCATTAAGATCTCTGAGAACTAGGTCCATCATTCGATTTGACTCTTCTCTTACACATACCTTTTAAAGGACAAAATAAGAACAGTAAGGAATGGAGGTAGTCCTTGACTTACAACAGCTCTTTTAGTGACTGTTCCAAGTTACAACAGCACTGCAAAAACTGACTTATGACCAGTGGCATATTTCAAAATTGTTTTCCACCGGTTCGGTGGGCGTGGCTTGGAGGGGTGTTTTGCGCATGCGCACAAATTTTGTACACACGTGTGCACCAAATGCACACTTTGCGCAGGCGCAGAGGCATTTTGATTCGCCTCCTGCAATCCCGCGCTGTCTCTGTCGCTTCAGCAGCTGCCTTGCAACACTCTGCTGTGCCGTGCAAAACAGCTGCACTTCAAAACCAGGACATCAAGGTTAGTATGGGAGCCCAGGCAGGCGAGCCCAATAGCAGAGCAGCGGAGAGAACCAGTTTGGTCTCTTCTGCTCACTGGCGCTACCAGCTCGGCTGAACCGGGCTGAACTGGTAGAATACCACCACTGCTTATGACCATATTTCACACTTAAGACCACTGAAGCATTCCTAGGGTCACGTGATCAAAATACAGGCACTTGGCAACTGGGTCATACTTATGATGGTTGCCGTGTCCTGGGGTCATGTGATCCCCTTTTGCAACCAGCAAAGTCAATGGGGAAACCAGATTCATTTTTACAACCATGTTACAAACTTAGCAACCGCAGTAGTTCACTTAACAATTGTGGCAGTGGCGGGATGCTGCTGGATTAACATGCGGTTTGCTGAGTGTGTGCTTTGCACACACAGCACTGAAAATGGAGCATTTAGAATGGGCTAGTCAACCTTTTTATACCTACCGTCCACTTTTGTATCTCTGTTAGTAGTAAAATTTTATCTAACTGCTCACCGGTTCCACAGTAATAGTGATTTATAAAGTAGGGGACAAAACCCCTACCGCCCACCATGAAAGCTGGAACGACCACTAGTGGGAGGTTGGGACCAGGTTGACTACTACTGATTTAGAAGCTCAGTTGCTTACCTTCTAAATCAGCAACGGTAAGTAGAACAGCAGGGAGGGGGGGAATCAGTTGTGCCACGTGATTGACATGAACTACAAAGCAGGAAATAAAGGACAAGATAGGGGGCGCGGGGAAGGTGATCATCGGAACTACCGGTTCACTCGAACCAGTCTGAATCGGCAGCATCTCACCACTGAACTATGGCAAGGAAGTCTATAAAATGAGGTAAAACTCACTTAACAACTGTTTCGCTTAGCAACAGAAATTTTGGGCTCCATTGTGGTCTGAAGTTGAGAACAACCTGCATATATAAATTATTTCTACCAGAAAAATCTACTCGTTATAGGTGAGAAAAACCAATGCCATAACTTGAATACTTATATCAGTGGTGGCTAAACTTTTTGGGCTCCTGTGCCAAAAATTGCGCACGTGCAAGCACGCACACACTTGCATGCCAGTACCCAGAATGCAATGTGCGCGACCTGTTCCCACGCCCTTGTGCACACAATCACCCCACCCCACCCCCTTTACCTGCACTGCACCTTACAGCTGATTTTTCAGCTGGTTTGAGGCTTTTTTTGACCTCCCAGAGGCTTGGGAAAAACCTCTGCAAGGCTTTTCAGGACAAATTATAGGCCCATTTTGTCACTTTTGGTATTACAGGAAGTGATGAAACGGGCCTATAATTCGTCCTGAAAAGCCTTGCAGAGGCTTTTTTCAAGCCTCTGGAAGGCTGAAAAAGGCCTCAAACCAAATGGAAAAAAAATCAGCTGTGAGGCAAGAGCATGCACAGTGAGGTAAGTTTGCCTGTGGCTCTGCGTGCCACTTGTGGTATGCGTGCCATAGGTTCACCATCATGGATCTAGATTCTAATATATTAACCACTTGGTTGACTCAGCATTTGCAGAATGTATATAAAAAACCAGAAGAAATCTGATTAACAATCTTATTAAAAGGCACAGACTTTTGTGAACTACAGCTTATTTCATCAGGTGCCTTTCAGTAGATGTTCCAAAAAAAGCTACGTTTTTAATAAAATTGTTAGCTGCAAAGGAAAAGTTTCTACCAAAGTCCTGATTTTTTTGCTAACATAAATTGACATGTCTCTCCTCCTACATAATGTTTACCATGTATTATTTAGTCTGGATTTATTACAAACAAATGAGCATTGCATATTTTACCATGATAATTAATATTTTGGATATAGCTCAAGATAGATTGCGTTCAGCTGTATTAATATCTTTGAATGCCTTAACTCAAACTAAGCAAATCTCATATATTCAGAAATATTTCTGCAGTCAACAAAATGTTAATACAAAACATGGAGCAGCTTTATATATGAACCTTAATACTAGCACCTTAATATAGCACTATCATACTTAGAACCTAAATTACAGCTATATGGGTAAAAAAGAAAGGAATTTTTGCAAACTGAAAGTTGAACGTGTGTGCGTATACATATGAAAAGTTAATTCATTCCAGATTGTTTATATTTTGTGACTACTAGGAATTTAGGAGATTAAGTATATCAAATTTAGTCTAATAGTGGCAACAGTCATTTCAATGTCAAGCAGCATTTTATTTAGTTTAATTGATCTGATTTGCTATTTCAGTAAATGGAGCCTCCAGAGAATATTTCTTTTTTTATAAGATCAGGTCTCTGTAAACACATAAGAATTTTTTTAAAATGTGCAGGGAGAACTAGTTATCATCAGTGGGTTCAGAAACTTACCCTCCAAATTTTGCGTAAAGTGATACTGTATATAGACCTGGTTGGCTGGAGTCCCTCACCATAAACCCCCCTTCTTTATCCTAAAATCCAAGAAAAAGAAATGAAACTTTTATTAGAAACCAACCAAAATTCTTTGTTGCATGATTTGCAAGATTCACAATTTACTTATATGGCATTAAAAATTGCAAGGGACTCCAGCCATAATAAATGCTAGCTCTGCTTTGACACG
The DNA here is from genome assembly GCA_004320025.1 of Laticauda laticaudata. Classification (NCBI taxonomy): domain Eukaryota; kingdom Metazoa; phylum Chordata; class Lepidosauria; order Squamata; family Elapidae; genus Laticauda; species Laticauda laticaudata. Next base: position 84,852 of record BHFT01022719.1, read on the forward strand.
GTGCTTCCCCGGGGGAAAAATTGCTATCAGGAACAAAGCATTAGACCTTTGAAGCATTAGAACACTCTTAAAGTTTAAAAAAAATCAGTGATAAATTTGGTTGTTGCACACCCACTCAAGGATATATCTCTCAAAGTATTTCTGTGGATCTTCCAAAGGACATCACTGTTTCAAAGCTCCAAAAAAAGGTGCTTGTGATACTCTAGCATACTTCGCAAAGATCCTCTTTCAAATGAATACTGGTAGGGATGCGGTGACTCAGTGGCTAAGATGCTGAGCTTGTCGATCAGAAAGGTTTGCAATTTGGCAGTTCGAATCCTTAGCATTGCATAATGAAGTGAGTTCCTGTTACTTGTTCCAGCTTCTGCTAACCTCGCAGTTTGAAAGTATGTAAAAATGCAAGTAGAAAAATAGGGACTACCTTTGGTGGGAAGGTAACAGTATTCTGTGCACCTTCGGCATTTAGTCATGCCGGCCACGTGACCATGGAGACATCTTCGGACAGCGCTGGCTCTTCGGCTTTGTAATGGAGATGAGCACCGACCCCTAGAGCCAGAAACGACTAACACATATGTGCAAGGGGAACCTTTACCTTTAATGAACATTGAGCATTTGATAACACTTTTGTAGTCAGATTTTAGTTAGAAGCATCAAACAAAATAACAGAGCAGAATAACAGAGTTGGAAGGGACCCCAGAGGTCTTCTAGTTCAACCCCTTGCTCAAGCAGGAGATATGCCACTTTAGACAAAGGGCTGTCCAGTCTCTTCTTAAAAGACTCCAGTGATAGAGAACCTATAAATCGTTCCGCTGATTAATTGTTCTAACGGTCAGAAAATCTCTCCTTAGTTCTAGGTTGGTTCCCTCCTTGATTAGTGTTCATCTGTTGCTTCTTGTCTTGCCTTTTGCTGCTTTGGAGAACAAGTTGATCCCCTCTTCTTTGTGGCAGCCTTTCAAATATTGGAACAGTGTTATCAAGTCACCTCTAGTCCTTCTTTTCACTAGACTAGGCATACCCAATTCCTGCAACCGTTCTTCGTATGTTTTAGTCTTCAGTCCCCTAATCATCTTTGCTGCTCTTTTCTGCACTCTTTCTAGAGTCTCAACATCTTTTTTACATTGTGGAGACCGAAACTGGATGCAAAACTTGTTCTTTTTGTCTTACAGTTTATCACAGAGTTATTTGTGCAGTCATGCTGGTTTCTTTCGAGAACTCTTATTTTTCTTCTTCATTGAAATTGTTCCAGACTGGGCTTTTATATTTCACGTTTCAAAATTTCCCAAGCTTCTTTGATTGTTTTCCCATTGAGGATTTTCATCCATGGGATCCTCCCTATGTCAGGGTTCTGACAGATGCCCTAGGCCCCGAACCAAGTTTAAAAAGAAATCCAATTATTTATTAGGAGCAACATGTTAGCGCTTTCCCAAGTGCAGTCGGCTCTGCCCCACATAATTTACTGCCCATTTACAAACCTATTTCCCCCCTCCTCCCAGAGTGTGTCATAAATCACATTCTCCATTGGAGCACTTTTGCAGGCTGTAGAAAACACGCCTCTCTGGCTTGCTCTAGTAAACTAGGATACAATCTGGAGTAAGGTATGAGTGGAATGTGCTTCTGGTCATAGCAACCAAACTTCTCCCCCCTCCTGCCTATGGCAACTCAAAAATAGTCCAGGAATGCTTTATGAGTTGACACCCAAGCTCTAAGTTTATTGACATTACCTCTCTTAAAGTCCAAGACTCTAGTTTGACTGATGCTTGTGCTTGCATAATGTTGCAATCCAATATTGCATGGTCCTTCTCCCTCCCAAGGTTCCTGTAACTTCAGTGCCTTTCATCATTTCATTTCTTAAGTGATAGTCTGGCTGACTCTCGAGTTCCCTTCTCTGTCTTTTTGGGAGACAAAATTATTGGCTAAGTTTGTCAGGAATCCATTTGATCTTCCACTAGGCCCAGAGTTTGTTGTTGTGGTTTGCTGGCAGTGAGGACGAGCCTGTGAGGATGGCAGCAGAATCAGACAATGGAGAAGAAAGGGGACCAGTGCGCGAGACTGAGGAGGACTCGGATGTGGGTCCTGCATCTGAGATGGGGCCAGGACCATCTGGGAGTGGGGTGCTGCCTCCGGAGCCTTAGGAGTCTGGTAGCAGTGAGGCAGAGGACAAGGGGAGCCTGTTCCGTGTGTGTGTGTGCAGAGCTGCTAGAAAGCAAGAACTGCTGAAACAAAAGGAGTAACTTGGAAATAAGGCTGGGAGGTGATTGCCCATCCCATAAGGTATAAAGGACAAGCAAAGATGATGAAATCTTTGCAAGAAGCAAAGTCGTTCGCTCAGTTCAGTCATCCTTGAAGTTCTTTGTACTTCGGTTGGTTTTTTTCCTAGTTTATTTGACACTTCTGTTATTGGCAGCACTTCACAGGAAAGAAAGGTGGGTGCTTATCTCAAGGAACTGTTTTAGATTCATTACCAGTTGGGAATGAAAATAATTCCCAGCATTGCAATAAAACAAGAATTGTTTTTAAAATAAGCATGTGCATAATTATGATTTCAGAAGCCTTGGTCAGAAGATTTGTTTCCAAGCTGATGTCAGAGAAGTTAAAGTCCCCCACTTCTATTGTGGTGTGCTTCCTTATATACCTTAGGTAACCAACTAGCAAAAAAAAAAATCTATTTCCTCTAGTTGGTTATGTGGTGTCTAGTATACATCTTCGGTTTTCCTATTTTATCAAAATAACAGTAAACTCACCTCATTTCTGAGAAGCTGCTCTGCCTGACTTCTATTCAGATTTCTGCAGTACCACCTAAAGAAGAAACCAGTTTAGCATATTAAAAGTTTAGCATATTATATATAAATGCTACCTTTGCATGTATGTGCCCCTTTCCTGGGTCTTTAGATTTGAAGGCAGAATTAAATGCNTAGCATATTATATATAAATGCTACCTTTGCATGTATGTGCCCCTTTCCTGGGTCTTTAGATTTGAAGGCAAAATTAAATGCATCTCTTCCCATGAGGAGCTGCAGAAGATAATCAGTCTCAGGAAAAAAGTGGCTGTTTTAAGGAGTCCTGGGCAGCTGCCATATTCATGTTCTGCATACTTCAAAGTACCTTTTTTTTTTTTNTGTTCTGCATACTTCAAAGTCCTTTTTTTTTTTTGCTTTCAAGTTGGAACATTAAATGGGTCTGATGCTTATATTCCAAAACATATCCCTATGATTTCTATGAGTTGGTTCAACTCTTTTTTGAAGCAAGCCAAAGTAGTAGCCAGCACTATACCTCATGGCATCAAATTCCAAATTGTGCATTTCATATTTTTTTTAAAATCCTTTTGTTTCTTGTGATCCTTCTAGGATTCAATTTTATTGGATGATGTCTGGTTCTAGTATTTTGGGGGGAAGGGGAAAATAGTTTATTTATTCAGTCTGTCATCTGCACCTCCATAACTGTCTGGTTTGGTTCTGCAACCCCACAAGACAGACACAGACTTCAGAAGATAATTAGGACTGCAGAAAAAACAATCACTACCGACCTGCCTTTAATACAGGACT
>BHFT01022720.1:0-24677 GCA_004320025.1 Laticauda laticaudata
TGCATAGCGTTTTCCAACGGATGGCATGCTTTTTTTAACATTTTACATCCTCTTTGCATCCGTAAGTGCAGTGGGACAGGGCCTTAAGAAAAGCATCCACAAAAATGTTTTGAATTTATGTTGGATCAGATCCCACAAACATCCTAAAACCTATGATAGCCTAGTTTTAGAAATGGTATACAATGACACATAACAGTTTTGTGAATCAAACCAAGGCAAATAAGGAGGAAAAGTAAGGAATTTGTATACATGCCACGCTAATAAGATTCAGCAAATTTTGCAAACTCTGTAGAAGAAGCAAAAGTCTAATTACCAAAAGTCTTCATAAATTCAAAAGTAGATATAGCTAAGTGAAACTTATGGATAAGGGTAGGAATCAGTACAGTGGATGACCACAATTGAGCCAAAATTTTCTGTTGCTAAGTGAGAAATTTGTTTGCTCCATTTTACAACATTTCTTGCCACAGTTATTAAGTGAATCACTGCAGCTGTTAAAGTTAATAACCCGGTGGTTAAGTGAATCTGGCTTTCTCATTGGTTTTGCTTGTCAAAAAAGTTGTGAAAGTTGATCACATGACCTTGGGACACTGCAACTCTCCTAAATATGAACCAGTTGCCAAGAATCTGAATTTTGATCACATGACCATGGGGATGCTGCAACAGTTATAACTAAAAATGGTCATAAGTCACTTTTTTAATGCTGTTGTAATTTTGAACAGTCACTAAATGAACTGTTGTTGTAAGTCGAGGACCATCTGTAGTGGTTTATCAGAAAAAAGTCTTTTAACCAAAAAATATGTGAGAAATTAGCAGTCCCAATCACATATGTGCACACACAAGAAACAGAAATTTGGGGGGAATGGACACACACAAAATAAGCAGTTCCAGGTTGTGATCCAAGCTGTTTTTAGAACAGGCTGGAGAGGTACAGTAATTCCTATACTACTACTTGAAAACCTAGAAACATCACTTGCCAGATTAAATTCTTAAATTAGAGAAAGATAATCTTGTAGCTTGGAGAGCTAAGAATGGGATCCAAAATTTGGAGGAGTTACTCCTAAGAAAAAAGCAATTCTCAAAAAGCAGAGCTTCTTGAAGCAAAAGCAAATATATAACTGAAAAATATTGTGTCAGAACAAAATGTTAGGCTAAAGTTTGCCCTAAGAAAATATCCATACCAAGGTCTCCAACACATTTCCAGGCAAAAAGTAAAAAAGGTGCCCACAGAAATGAGTAGCCAGAAAACAGAAAGCTTCTTAGCCTTTAACAGTGCTGTTTATTTTTAATGATATATTTTGTTGTTATTTTTTCTAAATTGTTTATTAGCATTTAGAGTCTCATTGTTTCTTGGGTAGCCTTATAAATTCATGAAATAAATAAATGAGGCTCTTCCTTTTCTCCCTTATTTTTAAACCTATGAAATTGTCTTGCTTTTATGTATTATACCTTACCAGGCATAAATTAGTTTATGTTGCCACAAATCCACATGGATTATAGTTTATAAATGTTCTTAAATAAATTCACAAACTCTAAATAAGAGCTTCTTAATGTGATAGATAACCTTCTTAAACTACCATTGATAGATTTTGGGGGAAGGGAATGAATTTGAATAGAATTGATACAACTTGTCACTATTTAGTTTTATCCATTTGAACACATTTTCTGAGATAGGTCCATAGACTTCACTAGACACTTCAAGAGGTCCATAGCACAAAATATTAAGAACCTATACTTTAAATTAATATTGGAATAAAGTGGTACCTACTAGTTAATAAAAAACTAGATATAGACAAATATTGTTTTTCTTAGCTTTAATTTCCCTACTGGGAAATTTCTTAAATTGATTTGAACAATATTTTATAGTGGTTTTGATGTAACAGTCAATATATTATGCAAAGAACCATTATTTACATTATTATAACTAGTAATTTTTTTAAAAAATGTATAAGGCAGAGGTGGTATTCAGCAGGTTCTGACCAGTTCTAGAGAACTGGTAACAGAAATTTTGAGTAGTTCAGAGAACTGGCAAATATTACCTCTGACTGGAGATTTTACAGTATCCTTCCCCCGCCACGCCCACCAAACCATGCTCACAGAATTGGTAGTAAAAAAATTGAACCCTACCACTGGTATAAACTGTTCATTAGTATTTGAAAGTGTCCGTATCTACTTTTAGCAGTTTCCTGATTATTTAATCTATTAAAATTTTTATTTTCTATGAAACATTTAAAACCACTTACAGCATTAAGACACCTACAATTTAGCAAAAAATATAAACAGTAATAAACAGTGATAACAGTAATAAACAGTATAAACAGTGAAGTCCACTGACATGGCTGAGTCCGGCAAGGAGTAGCCATGGCCAGTGGCCCTGAACACATCCCAAAACATTCTTTTTATCCTTTTCTGCACGCATTTCACAACTTATTTCTCTGTTCTTTCTTATTGACAGTCAGTCTCCACATATACCCATGTACAACTCAAACTTCTATCCATCGGCTACTTTTTGTTCCCTATTTCTCACGGTTTTCAAAACTCTGTACTTTGCAAAATCACATTCAACAGCAACAGCTCAGCAGGATTATAAATAATTCTGGTACATTTTGAAATCATCTTATCTAAAACTTTGGTTCATGTCTCTTTTATTCTGAGGTCTGCTATCATCCAAAGGCCTTGTTGAATCTGATAGATCAATAGCCTATTTTTTTTCTTCCCACAGTATGAATAGTATACATTTGAACAAAAATAAATGCACTAAGTGGTTGAATTTTCCCTTCCTTTTGTGTCACTGTAGTTTTTAAGCCCCAACAAAAAGCCTTTCCTCCATAGGTGGAGATCACAAACTACAAATTCTAGGATAGCCTGCTGACAATAGGAAGATGACTTAAGGAATTCCACTTCTGTCAGTATTTAATCTTTCTGTATGTATTAGAAATACATATGTATTCACATACATCCAATCCAATCTGCTGTTGTACACTGATTTATCTATGTACACATATGCACATATATTTGCAAGCACAGGACTATTAATTATGCTGAGATACATAACATAGCATAATTTTTATATCTTGTTGGCAAGTTTTCTTGTGCTGAAATTTTATTAAACAGAAAAATATTAATTGAAAACTATTAAAAAACAATAAGAATAAGTTGTACTGCTGCCTACATGCCTGCATACAGAAATAACGTATTTTACCAACTTACCCAGTGTGTGTGTGTGTGTGTGTGTGTGTGTGTGTGTGTGTGTGTGNAACGTGGGATAATACCTGAACGAAGCTGAACAGCATACATGTAAGTACCCGCGAAAACTTAAGAAAATACATACATGCATACATACATACATACATACGAATAAATGAATGTTTGTTGTAATTAGCTATCATTTACTAAAGAATGGAAAGCAGTTTTAGTGCAGTAGCTACCAGACATCTAATTTCCAGGAAAATCTGCTATATTCTTATGTAAAAGATTCAATAGATTGAGAAACTTCATATAAAATATGCAGTCTCTGAGCCCATACAATTTATTGTATTCACAGAGATAGAATTAGAAATTTCTCCTATTTTATAACAAATGTAGTCCTATTGTGTTATAAAGAGTTCTATCTGGCAAAACTATAAATTATTGTTCAAAGCAATGCCAACGTGCTTTGCTAAAGCCCATAAGAAAGTCCCAGAATGTACTGGGTTGAAACAGAAGAATAGGATGCGACTACATATCAAAATTGAGTTTTGCAAGATGCAAAACTATATGCAGAATGAAATATGGTTTGGGTATTTATTTGCTCACTTAATTTTGAAATGTCTCAAGATTTTTTAAAAAATAGTTGAATATGATTTTGTAGCAAGAGAGACATTTCTCTCAAGAACACAAAATTTAAAAGATTACACAAATTCTGAATTCTGATACAATGTCAAGCCATGAATTCAAAAATATATTATTATCACTATTATATATAAAAGTTCTTAAATAACCATTAGCAATCTTCTAAATGGAGAATATATCTAGTGAATGTTGAAATGCTGGATCTCTAGGTTTCAACTCCATGATCCCTAACAGTCCTCTAAGTGGCTTTTTAGTAACAAAATATAAATTCACTGGACAATTGTTTTGATGCTACTTAAAAAAATTTGAACTTGAAGGTGTGCTGTCTGTTTTTTGCCTCCATTACAGAAAAAAATGCACAAAATAATCACGAATAATAGTGGTCATCATCATTCATTCATTATTGTGAATTTTAAAATTACAATAGCATTGCAAAATTGCTATGATCAACAGACTGCTTACTGAAAATATGTGACGGTAACGTTAAACTAGCTTCATTAGATACCAACTGCTTTATATTTGAACAAAAATAAGTCAATGGAATGAAAACATATAAACAGAGTTAGAAAGACAATCAGCCTAATAAGAAAGTTTTATTACCACTTTGCTATATCTGAAATAGAATGAGGTATAAATTAATCAGGAGAAAAAATATGATAGATTCTATCTTCCTTAAATGAATTACCATGTTATTTCTTTAATTTGTACAATAAGTTTTCCTTTTATCTCAATATCCAAAAAAGTAAATATTTATTTTTAAACATTATATACATCATAAACTGTATCTTTACCAGAACTGAATTTCTGAACATCTGAAAAAATATTTCATACTTGTTCATATTATTCTTATAACATTCCATTTCAGCAAATGTTTGATATTATGTAGCATATATGTTAAATGTTTGATGTTCCATTGAGATGTCTGTCAATTTATAATTTTTGAAATAAAATGTTGACATATACTGCCAGGATTAGAAAAATGGAAAACAAAGCAAACATTTTACCTTGAACAAACACAAAAAACTGTATTGTATGCCACATACATCTCTAAAGTCATTGGCCCAAATCCTATGATATTGCTGATTTTTTTAAACTATGTAGTAAAATATCACTACGTATCAATAATATTAATGATAAGAACATTGAGCTTGTTTTCTGTAAAAATTACTTGGCATAACACTAACCAAGGCTTCCTATAATCCTCCGATTCCGTTAACACAATAGAAAAAGAGCAGATTTCTTAACGTATTAAGGCAGAAAAATCAACTTTAAACATAATTTAAAGTTATCACCTTTATTCAAATATGAAGCTAAGACTACTCTGAACCATTAATATAATTACAACTGAAAGCACATAAATATACTTGCAATTTGGAACTCCAGACATTTATTCTAACAAAGTACTTATTCTTGCATAATACTGTTTCTATAAGAAACAAAAACCAGTCATGGCAAGAGAAAACAAATAATGCCAGTGTACTCTAAACAATAAAATAATTTTAAAACTAAACAGTTCAATAACATTTTGATACAATTTGACTATTTGTAGATCTGTTTGACAATATTTTCTATATGATGCTCTATTTTTTGTTATAAAATGTAAGTTATGCTTATTTATTGAAATTAAATATTTATTGTTAAAATAAGACAAATTATTTCATATGATAGGAATTCATGTATCTAAAAGCAGCAACACTATATGAGAAACTATGTTTTTAATGAAAAAGTAAAACTAAAATAGAAGCAGCACCTTTCTTCAGTATAATTTTTTAAATATATGAAATGCCCATCTTACATTCTTTTGGGAATGGAAAACTGTATTTTAAGGGCAAAATAATAGAATGCTGAAGATGATTTACTGTATTCAGGAAATCAACTGTGCCCTAGCTGCTCTCTTATACAAACACATCACAATCTATTCTCTCAATTTACTGACATATCTACTTTTTACTGAATCTGTCTCTTCTCTTCACCAGTGAGTAGCTATGAGTGAACTTTAAACTGATATTCTCTTTCCATTGTGTGCTCTGACAATACTTCTCCATATTGCAGCTACTTTGATTCTGCAAGATAAAATAAATTCAGCAAGAGTACACCAGTACAATTATAGCAGCAGAGAAAAGTCAAGGAGCTTCACCCCTTTCAGTTAAAACTAAATCTATCAAAAAGCTCCTTAAAATAAAATAACATTGAAGACTTTCAGTTTAAAACTTGGAGAAAATGATCTGAAAAGTGCTTAAAGTGAAGCTACTGTCTCTATGCTATTCTTATCTGTACTTAAAAAGTTGAACCCATCATTTACTAGTAATAATTAAGAGTATTGTATATATCAAGAGTAAAAACAAAGGATAACTGTAAATAAAATACAACAAATCGTGGCTTCTGATTTCTGGAATATAATCATTTCTAGGTTTATAGAACTGAATATGGAAATGAAGATAAATTATTACGGCAAACCTATTTCACTGAACATAGTTCTTAGAAAAATCCTGTTTCTGATTAATAAAGCCAAACATGAAATCTAAAATAAAAACAGTATTTCTTATGACATTTACTTGCTTTAAAATATCACTCCATGTATAAATAGAAATAATGAAAAGAACTATGGCAAAAAAGCATATACACAACAGCTAATTTTAAAATTACATATTAAACTACAATTTAACTAAGAATGTTTAATATTTAAGTCCATTAGGCTTTACTTTTTAAAAGTATATTCTGTTCTGCTCTACTAGCACAACAGAGGCAGAATTTATAGTATATCTAATGATAAATTACACATACACCAACATATATTATTTTTTTTCAGAAGGAAATATATGCTCAATATTGTATTTTCTTTAACTTAGTCACTTGGTACACTATATAGGTAATATGCTTGTCAATGGCATATGAATTTAATACAATTGTTCTCGTAAAATTATATCTCTATATAGGAAACCTTGGTTATCCTTGTTGTCCTAAACTACTTTTATATTTTCCTATGTTTTCCTTTTTAAAGCTTTTTCATGTTCAGGTTCCCTACAATATGTGAATATGAAGTCACTTAAGATACTAAATTTCATGAAAAAAACGGTGCATTACCATTATAACATCTAATTGGGTAGTGAAAAAAGCTTACCAGAAAAGCATCTAGCAATCACTTCTGAAACACATATATATTCTTGAAACTGATCCCAACTTTTATAGTTAACAAGGCCTTCTAAAATATTAATACATAATACTTTATCAAATTGAACGTTTTCACAATTTTCTTTCACTATTTTGTGTAAGATATGTTCTTTCATTGTGGGCTACAGTACTATATGCATTCTAGCAGTTTTGCTACGTGCTTTGATAAACTACATGCTATGCAATATTGTTGCAAAAGTGAGTTTTAACTACAATTACTTTTTTTTTTAAGTTAACTTTTCCTGTTAACTTTTAACAGGGAATTAGGCCATTCCTATCTACCTATCTTACTATAAACGGTGCATAACAAGAAATTAGATAAGTACTATAATACTGACGTCTCTTCAGTCCTCTATTATACTATTTCCCTCACTACAAATGTAATAAAGCTATCACAAGCACTACAATAAAATAAGGTGTCTCATATTGGAAATATTATTTCTGAGGAAACACATGTTACAAAAATTACATAAGGTAAATTCTTTAGATACATATTGTTGATTTTATGCCTTCTAAAGCCATGATCAAAACTGAAAAATCATTCTAGGTTGCTGCCTTTTTCATAGCAGCATTCTCTTTTTATGACAATTAACTAATGACGACTATCAGTTAATCATCTGGTGTTGTACTCATGCATTAAAAAAACATTTTCTATTGTTTCCATTTCTACTTTGAATAGAAAAGTTTATCATGCTGATATTACACAGTAATGCTGATGTCTCTTCAAGGTCTCTATAGTGTTTCTACAACACTAGGTAACATAAGCACTCCATATGCAGGAACTCTTCCCTAACCTAATTATTAACTTAGTTCCCTAAGAAAAATAAGCAAGCGATTATTGTTTTTTATTCTCTTGCAGACAGAAGCATTTTGATTGTGAAGACCATGGGGTCCTTTCTCTCGGCTTCTCACTCCTTACGCTGACAGGAAAGATCTATAAGGATAGTGTAAGAACATCTGGGTGAATGCTTCCACAGAACTAGAATCCCCCCCCCACACCTTAAATCTTCTCTGACAATATGTTAAGATTAGAGAAAAGGGAGAGAAGCATTTTTGTTACATTTGATACATTCAAAAATTAATTTTGTGGAATTTTTTAAAGAGGGCTAAATTAAAAAAGAATGATCTACATTACTTTCTCCTTAAGCCATGAATATTTATTAGCTCTACCTCTGTGTCTCATAGCTTTTCATTCTTAGTTGCATGGAAACTACCATAATTATGTAAAATAGTGATTTCATTTATACTCTGCTTACAATTAAAATCCAATTAAAGCATAACATTTCTTTATTGTGTCATTTTATTATGTTATAGTGATTTACAGCAATCTCGAGTTTGTGCGCAATTGATTGTTTAGAAATCTTCCAAGTTCTTCCCTTCAGGGATAGTGTCAAGGAAAAGCTACAGGCAGGTAAATGGTAACGATATCTACCCACAAAAATAGATCCTTCTTGTCAAGATGGCACTTAAAATAAAGCAGCAAGATTCTACAACAATAAAGAAAGGTTACTGGATCACCATTTTTAGTCCTGTATTACGCCCATGTAACACAAAACATGAGGATGAAAGTAAATATATTTAAAATGCAGATTCTTTTCAATGACAATGTCAGTCTTTATAACACTGGCTCATAGCATGCTAGTAGTATCCTTTGATTCTGCTTTATCACCTGAAGTTCTTTTACCATCTGGTTCACTAGCTACATCTATTTCTGAATAGGAATACCTTGCCAATAATACTTCATGTCTTAATAAGCTCCTGATTAGATAATTAGAATACCTCAAATTTGGAACGGCTTATAAAGAAAACCAAGAAACTAAAGTAACTGCAAAGCATGGGTATAAGGACTTTAATTGGTAATAACAAGGTGAACAACATTACACTGAAGTTATATTTGCTCCGAAGCCCAAATAAAGATGTACTTATCTTCAAACACCTGAATGTTTATTTTCAACAGAATAAACTTATGCAACAAAATGCACTAATGACATCAAAAGATGAGATATCTGGCTTATTAACCCAAACTATGGAGTTGGTCCAAGGTAACAGGAGGAAGGGGAAACTGATTTCCCTTTCCCTTAACTCCCACTAGCCAATAGAGGGCTAGAAAACCATTCAAGGTTTGAATGGGAGTAGAATAATGGGTATCATAAAAGAAAGTAACTCCTGTAAAAAGAGGAACCACATATGAATGGATCCTTTATTTAATTTTCCTTTCCTAAGTGACACATTGCACATATGTTTTCCAATTTCTAGATTCTGGAGGATAGCAGAGAAAGGACCAGATAAAAAATTAGTTTACTGGATTTTTTTCATTAAAATTTACACCAGAAAATATTTCCATCAGATTATAAGGGGTGTTTTTAATTCACTAAATTTTCCAGCTTCAGTGACTTTCATGTATTTTACAGTATAATGTTTTGCATGATTACTTTGATCTGAAGCATATCTTCTGACACAAACTTACCTACGTAGCCAAAGATTTCCCCCAAAATGTAGTTTTACAAGTCAATTCCACAACACTGTTTCTTCCTCGCAGCAGAAAGATATAGATTATTATTTTCTTAAAAGTTTATATACCTTATTTTCATCAGCAATAAGAAGAGCATGTATAATTTTAGTTAGCATTTCCAAGACACTTTAGGTATGTTGCCCAAGCATGAACATCTCACAATTTATTGAGGGGTTAATTCACAAACCTTACAACAAAAGCACAGCCAATATCAAAATCATGTAACAAAAGCAGACTTAATAGTTGCAGAAGAAAAAGGAAATCAGAATCTTCCTGTCTGCAATTCACTTTCCATCTTTTTCCATTCACTGTACATCAAAGAAAATCTACTTTACCTGACACACAAGACACATTTTCACCCCTGATCAGGCAGGTGTCAAAGGCAGAAAGCAAGCCTATTTTCCACAGACCCTTTACCTTGTTTGATCGCTGGTTACTTTTGATCTGACATTGCCCTCACTCGAGTAATGACTTCCACCTCATAGAACTTACCTCACATCTGTCAGAAAGAATAAAGGACCTCAAACTAAGTCCTGACAAGGCCTATGGGCCATGTGTTGCACTGGCAATGGAACATTCCCCAGCTCCCACAATTTCCAATTCAGTTTCTTTTGTTCTGGTGGGCAAAGGGGTTATGGTACCATTGAGAGCATGAAGGATTATACACACACTGTGAAGCCAAGTCTTCATGAATTACTATCTTTTCATGTCAGCTTCTCTGTCCTCTTAAACACTGTGAATGTTATGGTAGTTACTATGAAACACAGTCTACAAATGCTATTATGGAAAGACTGTTTAAATCTTTCAGATAGTGAATATCCTGTACAGAGCTTTTTAAAAAGATTTCAAACAGGGCACTGGAAAACAGCTAGAAATGTTGACTGAATGGACTATTTTAAGAACATCATTAAATAAAAATCCAGATTTAAGACATTTACTTTTTAATTATGAGTAAATAAATATATTTTAATGAGTAAAAACCATTTAAACCTCCAGCTTAATGTTCATATTTGTACTTCAACATCACTTTGATTTCAGACAAACAAAATAAAAATAAAATATTAATTGCTGATAACAGTTTAGTGAATTAAAATTAGATGTAACAAAATTTGAGCAAATCAAATCAAATCAAAAACTATTTATATTCTTTAGATTCTTATTTTCTATAAATAAATAACAAAGGTTCTCTTTTAACTGTTGCAAATATTGCATTACAAGCAGTTAAGGAAAAAGATAACCATGCACTTTGCCGACAAGAAAAAAAATAAATTACACTAAGAAAAGCATCTTACATTTCATTTAATAAGCATACATCCTAAAGCTGCTGTAATTTTCAGAGAAGGAATAAGTTTTAAAAGTATTATATACTACTTTTTATGTACCACTTTTTAAACTATGCAATAGTTTATTCTAATTTCATGGAGAAAACATTAAAATATAGGTACTACTTCAAACAGCATTGCTTCATGTTGCAGTTTGGTAAAACAATCTTAATGCTAGAAACATAGAAAAAAGTGCCATTGTACATATAATTATTCCTGAGTAAACATTCCAATAATTAAGCCATAATATAGTTGGTATGCATAAGGCATCAGTAATGGCTTTTATCTGCATTGGCTAATGGTCTCATCACGCTATACCTTATCACATGATTTTGCCTTCTTTTGAAGAAACCTGATTGGTAAATTCATACATAACAGTATAGTTTATGATTGAACCAGCTCATTTAAGAAGCAACTTTTTTAAAAAAAATAAAATATCCTAGCTTAATATATTTGAGAATTAGACATATGTTAAACTGTCCTTTATTTGGGCACATAGAATTATTTTTATCAAAATACCACTATGAGGCATTACAAGAGGAAAATATCTTCAGCTTTTAAAAATGAATTCAAGCATGCATTTAATTTACTAGCATAAAATAATATACATTTGAAAATGTTTATCATAAGAATATAAAATATGCCACCACTTTTAGAAAAATGTTTGAATTTTTTATCAAAACATATCGTAAATTTTTTTAAATTTTACAATTGCAAAACACTTGCAAGGCAAACACTTGCAAGCTAGCTATTATATGTAAGAAAGTAAATTATATGAAATCATTTCAATGAAATGTGAAATTAAAAAAAAGAGACCAAGTAAAAGTATATTTTTCATTCAGTCTTAATACCTACACATTAAGCTATACAAAACCTTAGCCAAATCCCCAGTTTCTCACCAGTCAGGCTGAAAACTGATAAATAACTATATGCTATGCATTTCTAAACACATTAACATATCACACAGTATATATTATTTGTATAACTTAACACATACAGAGGAAATACAAAGTATACAAGATCCACAATGTACACAAGATATAAACAAGCTATTATATGTGCATTACAAGAGAAAGAATAGTGAATTTTGACAGAATAACATATATGTATAAAATGTGAGAAGCGTGTACAGAAGTAAATACAGTTGACAAACATAAAAACCATTGCCAGAACTCAAACATAAAAAAGTTCAAAAATCCACATTTTAAAAAATGACAGCTGTGATAAAGCCCAGCAGTTATTGTACTTGGAATGCAATGCTGAATTATATAAAAACTGAATTAATACAAATGAGCTGGATATCAAAATATTTAGCATTTCTGAAATACTCGACCTAAGAACTTTATATTACTTCAAAACTTGTGTTTATGTTTCCTATTTTAATTAAAATGTCCATATGAACAAGTAACTTTTAGCAAAGATACTCTTATTTAGAATGTTTTATCAGTAATAAGATTACATGTATGTCAACAACTCAAATATATGCACGACTTTATTTTTCCCCAGTGAAATGGCTTGTCAGAGAGGTCCAGATATTACTATACATTTCTCAAAATTAACTTGGACCTTAGAGACCAACCTCTTTCAGTAGTTAAAAATGAATGTGAACCAGTGACTCTATTCTAGTCCAATCATTGTTACATAATTTATTAATTCACAACATTCTGACCTTACAATAAGTGTTTCAAACTCACTAGAAATGTTTGAGCTCAAAATGTATTTTAAGCTGCAACTCTTCCAATAAAATCAAATTTGTATCAAAATATCTTTCTATAAGACAGAACAAGCCTTTCATATTTGAAATAATGATCCAATCAGCTATCCTGAATAAATTGTTAATCTTTTAAACATCAAATACCCGATTTCAATCCCCTATGTCCAGAGTAGTCTTTCTCAAGCATGAAGCAACCTTGCATTAATTTTCAGGTCTCAGAGAGTCCTGCTTAAAAATTATGATTGTTTTTTAAAAAATAATGCATTCCAAAATTCCTAGTGACTTGTTGCTAAAACTTGGGGTCCACAGAACTCCACTTGAGAAAGGGTCTCCGACACAGCCTGCTATCCAAGCCACCAAATAATTTCTCTCTGCACAAAGAGGGTATTAAGGAGGGTCCTCATTTAGTAACCATAATTGCACTAGCAACTCAGTTATAAACTGAAATGGTACTATCTGAAACCACAATTGTACTTATAATCCTACTTTAGCTTTCCTTTGTTTTATAGACGGTATAGGTCATAAATATGAGGATTAGTGACAAAGTTACTTTTCATCACCATTTTAATAACTGTGAATGTTGCTGTGCGAAGTACTTGCTAAACAAGGACTACCTGTAATATTAAAAAATATATATTTTATTGCACTCTGGATAAGGAACATCTAGAGATTAGTGAACTTTTTTACCCCAAGCCCAAAGAATGTTTTTCCTGAACATGAATGGCAAACATACACAAAATGAAATTGATACAATTTTAGCAGATGTGGGGAACAGAAAACTCAAACTTTTATGATACTGATCATGAAATAATCTATACCTAGTTCTCTTACATCTGGAACACTTCATTTTTTCAGAAGTATTATTTACTAAAGGCCCTGTCACACTGGCCGACGGATGCAAAACGTTTGTAAAAAGGACACAGCGGACGAGAAAAATGTTCCAATCCGTTGTATTCCACTCTCAAAAGGGCAAAAATTTGCATAACCAGAGGGACAACACGGAAAGGAACGGACGGGGAGGATGTAGGGCAGATGGAAAGCGGGATGCTCCACGAGCCTAGCGGATGGAAGCGGATGAGAGTGGATGGCACATCCGCAAGGCTTCCGGGGGAGCGCAGCAAAGCGGACACGGAACGGAAAGAGCGGATGCAGAAGCGGACGTCGAGCGGATGAAGCGGATTGCACAGAAATGCCGAGCGGATGAAGCTGATGCAGAGCGGAAGCCTAGCGGATGCCTAGCATTCACTGCGCATGCGGGGAGGATGCATTGCGTCAGCCCCGCGGATATAAAGGGAAGCAGCTCCGAAAGCAGGTCAACATTCAAGAGGAAAGACCTGCTTCCAGACACAGCTCTCCAGCCGCCTGCCAGCTCATCAACCAACAACCATGGGAAGAAGAAGAAAACCTCAGCCATCTGCTGCCAGCCCTGGCAAGAGGGACAAGGGCCACCCTCCCACCCCTGGCCCTCACTCTGCTTCTGCTGGGGCTTCTGCAACCCGGGCTCGCTCTTTCTAGGCTGGGGCTTCTGCTGATGCTGCTTCTGGAGGAGCTTGATGATGCTGCTTATGGCGGTGGTGCTTCTGCTGGTGCTTACTCTGCTGATGCTGCTTCTGGAAGTGGTGCTTCTGCTGGTGCTTACTCTGCTGAAGCTGCTTCTGGCGGTGGTGCTTCTGCTGGTGCTTATTTCTGCTGGCGTTGCTCCTGGTCCTGCTGGTCCTGCTGGTGCTCCTGGTCCTGCTCATGCTCCTGGTCCTGCTGGTCCTGCTGGTGCTCCTGGTCCTGCTGGTGCTCCTGGTCTCTCTCATGCTCGTGCTCCTGGTCCTGCTCGTGCTCCTGGTCCTGCTGGTTCTTACTCTGCTGCTGCTGATCCTGGTCCTGCTGGTGCTGGTGCTGGTGCTGCTGGTGGAGGAGCAGCCCCTACTACCTGGGAGGGCCCATGTGGTCCTGCCAAAGGGAGGAAAGAGCAGATGCGAGAAATGGGAGAGGAGGCAAATACGCCATAGAAGAGAACATGAGGATGAGTGCTGGAGTGGCTGAGAGGAGAACGAGTATCTATGGCGGAAGGACACAGGGCTCTCTAGGGACACCAAAAAGGAGCAGGCTGCTTGAGAGAGAAGGCGGAGAGCCTGGGCTACACTTCGGAGGTGCTCCTCGGCTGGTAGAAGCACATGCACACCTGGGTACGGGAAGCTGCCACCTCAAGAAATCTGGCCCAGGCACGGTCAAGCTGATGGACAGAGAGAACTACGTCATGGCCAAGTGCAGCTTCCTGGAGGGTGAGATCCGCCAACGAGGAGCAGCCCCTCTCACAACCCTCTCCTTAGGCAGCCTGCTGAGAGCCATTTCTTCTTCCGGCCGAGAGTCAGCTCCTGTCTCCAGGCAGGTATCTGTGGAGCGGTGCCATGACGGAGACCCCCCCTGACAGCTTGTAACTACCCGTGGCAGAGCACGTGGAGGGACCCCCAGACACAGTGGGAGAAAGGAGACGGCACTTCCACCACAGCCCAACCCGCATCACCCCCAGCTCCACTCACAGAAAGGAAGAGAGCAAAACCGGAGGGACAGATCCACCACTGTCCTGCTGGAGATAAGAACCACCATCAGGAGCAGCATAGATATCCTCTCTCAGGCTGGTACACACCGACTCCCTCATTCTCCAACCGCAAGCCCTTTCTCACCTATGTGAACACAGACCTCATGGACATGGCGGAACCCCAGTACAGGTGGTGAAGGACAGGATCACCGATCTGCTTCACAACCCTCCAGACCCAGATGAACCTGCTCCACCAGTCCAGGTCTGCTCCTGCCACTCCAGTGATGTCACTGCCCTTCCAAGGCTTTCCACAGGCCCTCACCTACCAAGGCTACGGCGTACCAGGAGGTCCAAGCAGCACAGGGCAGCAGCCCTTCCCAGTCCAGGCATATGTTCATCGGACGCCCACGTTGCCACCGGTTCCACTGATGCCACCGACGCCACCCACGCCACCAATGCCAGCCACGCCACAGATGCCACCGACGCCAGTCCTCACCCAGCTGCAGACCAGACAGCCCCAATACACTGCTCCTTCCTACACCCCACAGCCAAGCCGGCCTCAGTACATCTGTCATCGGTACTAGGGCTGACACCCCATGGCATGGAGGAAGGGGCTCTCAACATCACGGGCTGAGCCAGCTGTCCAAATGCCAGGCACCCCAGTAGAGCTTCAGACCAGCACTCCAGCAGCAACCCACCTCCACAGCACCTGGATCCTTCACGCCTGAGACTGGGCACACCTCTGAGTGACCAAGAGGAGTGCCAGAGACTGGGTGGCTACCTGTTGACTTTATTTGGACACTTGACTTTGGTCATTTCTTTTACAGCTTGTTATTTATAAAGATTATCTTTGCTTCCACCACTTGCTTCATTTATTTTTTCAATAAAGTCTTGGTGGAAACTTTTAGAAATGTTTAAGCCTTTGCATGCTGTGGGATGGGTTAAGATAGCAGTGGATGGGCAGGGATACCTTTGGGATGGGTAAGGATAGCAGTGGATGGGCAGGGATACCTTTGGGATGGGTTAAGATAGCAGTGGGATGGGCAGGGATACCTTTGGGTGTGTAATAGCTGTGGGATAGATAAACCTCCAGTGCAAGCATAGTAGGACTGAATGGTCCACCTCCCAGCTGCCACACCTTTGGCCCTTCATTATCAATAACAATGTAAGCATTTATCCACACATTTGAACATAAACACAACTCTTTATTAAATGCCCTGTTCATTGTAGGCCCACCCAACATACTGGCCCAATCTCATCAGTGTGATGAGTCAGGCTGAAGGAAGCATCCATTAAGCATCTATCATCCTGTTTTGCCACTCCACTGCCCCAGCTGGGAGTTGCACCAGTGTTCCAGGAGTTGCGCTGTTTCTTCCCTTCACGTGAGGCTCTGTTGGGGCCTTGCACATCCTCAGTGTCTATCAGGTTTCGCCCTTGCCTCCATTCCCCAGGCTCCATGTCCCCATTGCCTTGTTGGAGGTCCACGAGCCTGTTCTTCAATACTGGGTAGCGGGTGCGCATGAGATTGTGCAGGATGCAGCAAGCTTCCACGATCCTCCTCACGGGCTGTGGGGCGATGCTGCATGGTGGTGAGAGAAGTACCTGGAACCTGTTGACCAGGATGCCAAAGGCGTTTCTCCACCACCCGCCTTGCCCTGGACAGCCTGTTGTTGAAGATCCTCTCTTCACGGGTGAGGAGTCTGGAAGTGTAGGGCTTCATGAGGTAGGTTCTGAGGGAGAAAGCGTCATCCCCCACGATGAAGTAGGGCACATCTTGCGTGTCGTTGGGCAGGGGGTCTGGATCTGGGAAGCCCATGATGAGGTTGCGTTCCAGCCCCTCCTTGAGGTCACTGGCATTGTATACCTGGGCATCTGAAGCTGCCTGAAGCATCGATGTACATGAAACTTGTAGTCAGCATCAACCATGGCGAAGAGGATGCTGCTGAAGAGCCCTTGTAGTTGAAATAAGTGGACCCTGACTTGGCTGGAGCTTTGCAGCCACATGCTTGCCATCTATGGCTCCAACGGTGTGGGGGAAGTTTCACACTCTGATACCACTGCTCTGCAACTTCTTCCAGCCTTCTTCAGTGGAGGGGCACTGGAGGAGCTCCTTCAGGTATTCTTCGATGATGTCCTGCACCACTTCTCTGACCACAATGCTATGGTGTTGTGTGGCACCCTTCAGCTGTACTGGCACAGAGTCAGTGCCACCTTTAGCCCAGGGTCCAGGCTGGGCCGGAAGCTGATGTTTGCCTTGGTCAACCTGGGTCTCAGACGCTCACAACTTCATCAAACATGGCTGGAGGCATCCTCATGAAGTTCTTGGAATGCACGAGGGTTCTTCGTTCCTCAGCTCCACCATCAGCTTGTTGTACAGTCCGTACTCTGCTCTTCTCCCGATCCATCTTCGGACCCAGATGCTTCTTGGACGCCTCCTTTTCTTCCCGTTAGAACAGTTGAAAAGAGCCTGTAGATGGCTTTGCACTGTTGCAGAACGATGGTCACTACAAAAGGAATGTGTTTACGATCCATGGTGGACATCAATGGATGCTGTGGGAAGAGCAAGAGCAGATGAAGGCTGCAGAGCTCTGCACAGCAGGGCTGCTGGACTGAAAGTGAGATCCAGGTGAGTTCCTCCCCCTTTTTATAGGCAATATAGGTTTCTCACTAGGCATCCTCTAGACATCCTTAATATCCGAGATAGGTCCCCTCTGCGAACGTTTTTTCCGTTTTAAATGCTTTGTTTGAGAGCTGCATCCACTTTCATCCTTTTCTCCGTCCATGCTACTAACGCTTTGTGTCCGTTCCGCGTCCGTTTCGCTTCCTCCCTGTTTCCTTTTTTGTGCTGGAGTGGATTTGAGTTGCGCGGATGCGCAGCGGATGCCTAGCAGACGCAGTTGGATGCGTAACAGATGACGACGGATGTAGAACGGATTGTTCCCCGTATGCGTAGCGAGATGCGAACGGACCACGTTGGATACATTTTCGCTCAAAAAAGTTTTGAGCTGCTCAAAACTTTTTGAGCGGATGGGAACTCAGGTCGACGGATGCTGGACGCGATAGAGAGGAAGGAAAAACGACGCAGTGAGTACAGAACGGATGCATCGCGGTTAACCAACGGATGGCAAGTGTTTCTCTCCGTTTTACATCCTCTTTCCATCCTTGGTGCAGTGTGACATGGGCTTAAACTTGTTAAAGTATTAACTTCTATGAAACAAATAGAATAAAATAATATTTTTGCATTTATTGTTCATTACTAGCTGCTGTGTAAAAATGAGCTTTCTATTTTTACTTGGATTTCAAATACTTTTAAATATTTTAGTATTACTATTTGTACTCTTCATATGTGGTTTTGTATTTTTAAGTTCTCAAAATCATGGAAAACAATATATAAGTTTACGTAATAACAAATGGTAGTTAACTAGCTATCCTCAAGAAGATAAATTAGCAAGATTTCAAACATTTATGGAGCATACCAATAAAACCATTCACACATTTTATGTCATCTTCGAGTACTTT
Source organism: Laticauda laticaudata (assembly GCA_004320025.1). Classification (NCBI taxonomy): domain Eukaryota; kingdom Metazoa; phylum Chordata; class Lepidosauria; order Squamata; family Elapidae; genus Laticauda; species Laticauda laticaudata. Next base: position 18,600 of record BHFT01022720.1, read on the forward strand.
ACTTGGAAATTTTGGATAAGAATATCACCGATTTATTCTAATTTTTATTAAATTTAACTTTGTAAATGTGGTTTGTACTGTGATATTGTACTAATATCATTCTATTAGTTATCTTAAATTCACTAGCACTTTTCCCTCATTATCATCACTGAAGTAGTCAAAGCTCCTAAATTCATAAATTTAGCCAGCACATATTCCCAATAGAATCTAAAGAACTCAAAGTAACAATTTTTATTGTGTGCTTTACAAAAAATGAAGAAAATATATATAGGTGTAGTTGAATTTAATCTTAAATTTCTGAAATAAAGTAATAACTGCTATTCTAGAGTAGTGTCTTAACATAGAAGGAGGCAAATCAATTCACAGAAAGAAAAATTAACTATAAATGTACATTATAGTTGTAATTCCAATTACAAACTGGTTATAATTGGAAACCTGAAACTATCCACTTTAACTTCTTTAAAATTAAAGTACCATTTTAAATGTCTGACATAAATAAAACAGTATCTAATTATTTAAGTTTTTTACTCCAAAAGTTAAACTAATATGCAATCAAATTGTGTCATTCAATATCAGTTAAGTATTAAAAATATAATTTTTCAGTCATATAGTTTTATTGTTATAACTAAGACTATTGAACTAGTATATAAGGTAAAATAAAAATATATGCTGAAATCTGTAAATTATGGCCACATAATAACAATCTAATCAAAATCTACCATTTCTGGCATTTCCATTATCCACCCAGGACATAAAGGGATGTATAAGCATCTCTAAAGACATACTGCCACCTAAAGGTCAACTGAAATTATTTTTTCCTATTTATTTGCAGATAATAGCTCACCCGCAGCATTTTAAGGAACTTTATGTGTGCATTCATAATCATCTGAGAAATTTACTGGTAACTCACTTAAAGAATGAAAAGAACAGAGAAAATAATGCATTCAAACAAAATCATCAGTCCCAAAACAGCTCTCTAGTTGGTTTAATAGGAAACCTAGGTAATAGTGTTATTTTGATCCACAACACATTCCTCCTGCATCTCCTACTATGCTATCTCATGGTGTGTGTGTGCACGTATGTGTGTAAAAAACAAGTACCTTTATAGGTCAGTAGCCACACAAGAAAATGCTGGAGGCAGATGATCGCTTAAGTATCAATGACAAAGGCATCATTTCGTATGGAATGAGAGAAGGCATTGATGATACCACACATGAAAAGAAAATCCCAAGGGGTCACAGTGGGAATATAGAGCTTAAGGGAAATAAACTGTATATGTAGGGAAAACTCCACACAGTGAAAGTTGAAATGAATTGTTACACATCATCATCTAAAGCATCAGCGAATTGAAACAAACTAAAATTGGACACAAGATCATTCTATTTGATATTCTGCACATGAAAAATAAAGAAGGAATGGTGCTGCTTTCATAAATGGAAAGATACAGCAAAAATAGTATTTGAATACAATGTGAAGTTTACTATCAGTTAGACTTCAGACAATCATTTTACATTACAATCATCCACTTTATGCTCCAACTACTGCTCCAGAAGAGGAAGCTGACAAGTTTTATTGAAAGGTTCAATCTGAAACTAACAAAATGCCTGAGCAAAATATGCTATTTATGATGGAACCCTGTAATGCCGAGGTTGGAAATAATGAAGAAAAAGTAGCATGACCTAGGAAACATAAATGATTTCTTTATTTCTAACACATTCTTCAAATAATCAAAACAATGGGTTTTATCAAACAGAGAGAAATCAAATTGGGCTGTAGGTCTGAGTTCTGAGCTTGGCAATTTGGCTGCAAATGTTTCATTACCATTTGAGGAGACATCAGTGTGCTTGGAATTGTGCTCATCTGTTAGAGCGCTGGTCTTTAAGTATCTTTTTATGTGATGCAAATCAGTGTGGAGGTTGTTTGTTCGGGGGGGGGGGACTTCTGAGTCATGGTCTGACTTCGGACTATTTGATTAGCTGGCTGTTGTTACTGAGACATGGTCTTTGGTTTTAAGTACCATCTGTGTGATTTAAATTAGTGTTGCTTGTTCGGATACTGCTGAGTCATGGTCTGGTTTCAGTCTGTTTGAATGACTGGTTGTTGTTACTGAGAAGTGGTCCAATTTCTTGTGAGATGATGGATTGTGATTTGTTGTTGTTTTGTTGTTGCGTAGTGGGGTCCCTGTTGCCAAGCTTGGAGCTCAGACCAACAGTCAACTACCAACCTGAGCTACTTATATTCAAATACATTTCAGAAATAAAATCGATTATATTATTAGCATCAGGAAGACGAAGAGCTCAATAACAACAAAGACATGACTAGAGGCCAATTCTAGAGCAGGTTGCAAATTTCACATGTGAGTTCAAAGCTAAAGTAGAAATACAAAGACTATCAAATTCCACAAAATAACCTTGAGCGTATAACCATCATTTACAAGGAGAATTGCTTTAAAATCAAGAACCTTGCTGATAAGGGTCTAGAAACAATGCAGAAATAAAATCAAAGTTGTCAAAGATGTATGTGAAAAAACACTCCATTGACCAAGAAACCAAAGAAAGCAAACTAGATGTCAGAAAAATATTGCAAGTTACCAAACCAGAAGAGAAGCCAAATTTAAAAAAAAAACCCGAGAAAGATCTTTAAAAGAAACTTNAAGTTACCAAACCAGAAGAGAAGCCAAATTAAAAAAAAAAACCCGAGAAAGATCTTTAAAAGAAACTTAACAAAGATTTCAGAGCTGTCAGAAAAGACAGTAAACAGTAAACAAGAGATATTAACATCCAATACACATCCAATACAAGTCCTTGATTTATTACCACAATTGAGCCCGGAATTTCTGTTCTTAAGTGAGACATTTGTTAAATGAGTTTTGCCCCATTTTATGAACTTTCTTGCCACAATTGTTCAGTGAATCACTATAGTTGATAAGTCGAAACCATTCTGGAGAAAGCAAAAGAATCCCATAAAGAAATTAATATATGTCAAGGTAAGGAATGTTCTTGGGAAAATGAGAATCCTAGAACATCTCATTGTCCTCATGTTAAACCTAGACAAAGGAGAAGAATCCATAGCATGGATTCATTTCTGTTTCCTAGACCAGTGGTCCCCAACCTTTTTTGTACCAGGGACCAGTTTCACAATTATTCATTCTTCCACAGACCAGTACCTGAGTAACGCGAGACTCCACCGCCATCCGGATAGCTCTTTGTTCGAAGCCGTCCCCCCCTTCAATGAAACTAAGGCGCGAGGATTCCTTCAGCACCCAAACACTGCTTTCCAACCAAAAACCCAGAAGCACTTTCCAACCTGGAAGCAACTGAAAACCCAGAAGTGCCGTCAAAACAAGATGGCGGTGCCCAAGCTTTGCGGCCCGGTACAAAATGATCCACAGACCGGGACCAGTCCGGGGACCGGTGGTTGGGGACCCCTGTCCTAGATCATACTACATTTTCCTCATTATTTCCATTACAGGATTCTACAATGAGGAATGTTCTTAAAATGGGAATCCTAGAATACTCCATTGTCCCCACTGTCAGCCTTATCATTGGAAGCTTATCAAGGCATTTCGTACTAAATATCCTGATAAACCCTAAAAAATAGTATGATGGTGTTACATGTATTTTTCTATTACCTTCTATTTTTATCTTTTTTAGGACTAACGTCTCTTTTGCAGGAGGGCCAAAGGCGATTTTCTCCTTTTGCTTTGCATCTTTCGGCTGTCATAAGTAACGGCGGGGGAGGGGGGAATGGCTATGGGAAGTGAGCTGGAGGTCTTACAAACCAGAACTGTATAAGCTGGGGGAGGGGTAGATTCTTTCTTAGGGTTCTATCCTACGCTATGCGCAGTTGCAACTCTTTATAAAAATATGTCATGGTCAACGGACAGAGGCCTCATCACCACCTGAAGATGCCCACATGATGATATACATAATTTTTAATTGGATGAACCAATTGAACTATCGGGGGTAGGAACGTTGCCATTACTTTGTATATGTGATTTACGTGCCTATTTTCTCAGATTCAGAATTCTTTTGTTGCTACCAGTTGATTTCCAGTAAAAGATATATTTTCTCTGATTAAAGGAGTCTAAGTATTTCTTTCTTGAATTTTGAATGGAGCACCAGCTGACACCCATGTTAAACTATACACAGGCAAACACCCACAATACAGACAGAATGCGATGTAACAGACTTCACATTGTCAAAGGACTATGTCAAGACTGTATACTTTCTCCTTATCTGTTCAATGTACTTAATATATATCAAGAGAGGATGGATATGAAGACAAATAAGCACTGGGAGTCTTTCAGAGTTGGTTAGAAAATGGTTGACCTAATAAATGTTTTAAATAAATAAACATGGTTTTGAAATTGGGGGAAGAAACATTATGAACTTGTGGTATGCTGATCAACTATACTGTTTGATAGCTGAAAATGCTAATGATATGCAAACTCTAATAAGTGTCAAGGAGCATTTATTATTAAGTTTATGTATAAATAGAATAAGAGTAAATATAAAGGTGGAATACAAATGGAAGAGCAGAGTAAATGATATTGCTACAGCAATTAACCTTAGAATTGACAATGGATATATTGAGAGTTAGACCTTTTAGGATTATGAATATAAAAGAATTAGTTGTCAAGAAATAAAGTGCACAAAGCACTTAGCAGTGAAACAATTGAAAATACAGACTAAAAAGATCAATATCATGCAAGAATCAATGTAATGGAAACAACAGTTTTTCCCATTACAGTGAGTTGGGCAGCCATATGCAGCATTTAAATAAACTTTTTAATTTTTTCATATTAGTATTGTTATTGCTACTCTTGGGGGACAGAGAATTAAAATCCAACTTCACATAAACTTTCTACTTTCTACTAATCTTTTTATTATTATTGTTGTTAACTTAGACTACTTGGCACTCCTGCAAACCTAAATTGCACAATGACTTAGCTGACCTTGCAGAAGTAGAATTTTTTAAAGGTTCAAAACAACTGCATATAACATTGCCATTGCAGGATACTTTCCATGAAACTAGACATGTTTTCAGACCATGATACCTTGACAGTATTCAGCTGAAATGCCTACGTTTCTTCATGAAATGTGTTCACTAAGCATTGTATTTTAATTGCCCTTGCTTTTCCATGCTACAAGCATTGCATGAAAATGAACAAGTAAATGCCATATGAAAGCAGCATGCAACAGCAACTACTCCAATATGAAAAATGATCAACTCCAGAAAGCCTCACAAGGTGATTAAAAAAACATTAAGTCATCTGTAATGTGTAAAACAATAATCAAACTTAGGATAGCATTACAATTCCTTGTCAACATAGTAGGAAACACCGAACCAGAAGGGCAATTTCCTTGAATCAGAAGCAGAAAAGATAACATAGCTAAATTTAGGCAATGGGTTACTTTAGATGTAATAATCCAAGGTATATTGTCATGAGAATAAGCCTCATGACTTGGTCTTGCCTTTGTCAGAGATGAATTAAGATTTCTAGGTTCATTTTTGAATAAAGCATAACTTCTTTATTATGGCTTGATATTATTTCAATTTTGATTAGTTATGTGAGGAGCCAGAGATACATGGTGTCAGTTCCTAAGAAACATAAAGACATGAGCCTAAAAATTTCAAAAGATGTGACTTTTGACCTGGTAGCACTTTAGTTAAAGTGGGAACTTTATAGGCACTTAAAAGACTAGTTGGTGTCTTTATGGAGGTGAAAAATGATTATATTTTAAAATGACAGCTTTAACAACATTGTCTCAGAAATCCCCAAGGGCAGAAAAATTAGAACTGAAAGCTTCAGGGATCCCATGGACTGCCCACTCAAATTATATCATGTTGATTATTATTTATTAGCATAAGCATAATTTCAGTGCAAGAGAACAAACTACCAGGAACAAAATTCATATACAATAGCTACACTTTTTATACCGTGTTTCTCCAACAATACAGCCTCCACCAACAGGAAGCCCCACCATGTTTTATAGGCGTTCAATTTATAAAATCAAATTAAGCCCCTCCCCCCAAATTAAGGCCCATATTAAACATGCGAAATGGGGGGGAATG
>BHFT01022721.1:0-15740 GCA_004320025.1 Laticauda laticaudata
CATCGTTTTTGTCAGCTGTCCTACCTCTCGTGACACATCTAAATGGGCCCTGATGGACTCAGCTATCCATCACCTGGTGTCCATCAGAGCCATAGAAAGAGTTCCATGGGATCAGTGGGTGTTGGGCTTCTACTCCCACCTCTTTGTTATCCCAAAGGGGGGGTGGGGTGGAGAGCAATCCTTGATCTCAAGCTCCTGAACAAATTCGTCCCATACAGGCATTTTAAGATGCAGACCCTACATTCTATTCTTCAGAGCATCTGAGAGGGCAATCTCCTCTCTTCCATAGACCTCATGGAGGCTTACCTCCATGTCCCAATTTGGCCTCCCCATTGCCAGTTCCTCAGTCTTTCTTATTGCAGTGAGCACTATTAATACCGGGCCCTACAATTTGGCCTTTCATCGGCACCAAGGGTTTTTACTAAGGTCCTGGCAGCATTGGCAGCCCTCCTCCAAGCCTTATCTGTGAGGGTCCAATGCTATCTGGATGACATTCTGATTCAATCTACCTCCATCCAGACGGCCGAACAAGATCTTCAAATCATGATGCAGGTGTTGCAGGAACATGGTTTCTCCATCAACCTGATCAAGAGCCATCTTTTTCCAACGACCTGACTGTTGCACCTCAGGGTCATCATTGACACAGTCAGCTGGGAAGTCTTCCTTTCACAGGACCGACAGGACAGCAGCAAAGAGTTGATCAACAGAATTCGACTTAAGTCACTCTGTTCCACTCTCCCTCCTGTCCCAGTTGCTTGGGAAGATGATCTCCTGCATTGAAATTGTTCCATGGCACGCCAACATGCACACGCCTTACAGTGGTTCCTCCTCCCCTTCCCAAGAGAGGGGATCAGTCATTCTGCCTGCAGGGTGCTGCTTTCTCCACAGGTACTTCAGTCTTTTCGATGGTGATGGTCCCAGGCCATCACAAAGGGTTATCCCTTTATGGTGAGAGACAGAATTTTAGTGATCACGAACACCAGCCTCATACCCAGGGCCGGATGGCCCAAGCACACTGGCTGTCTTCAGACAGGTCCCTTCCCATCAGTCTCCTGGAGCTCGGGGCTATTTTTCTTCCCCTGAGAAGTTCCTGGAACCTAGTGTCAGGGTCCCATGTGCTAGTCATGACAGACAATATAGCAGCCAAGGCTCATGTCAACAGGCAAGGATCCCTCCAGATCCAGGGTTTGATGTAGGAGGCAGAACATCTGAGGAGATGGGCGGAGAGGAACCTCCTTTCTCTCAGGGCGGACCATATTTTGGGGGTCGACAACTCCCAGGCAGACTGGTTGAGTCGATCTCAAGTTGACCACTCGGAATGGAAACTCCATCCTCCCCTGTTCATAGAATTGTCCCACATTTTTTGTACTCCAAAGATGGATCTCTTCACCACTCTCCAGAACGCACAGGTAAACAGGTTTTTTTCCAGGTTTCCAACCCAGGGAGCAGAGGGGACCAATGCACTTCGGAACAGATGGCCCCCAGGTCTCCTCTATGCCTTTCCCCCCTTCCAATCATCCTGGCAGTCATCCGGAAGATATTGGAGGAAAAGGCGGAGCTGATTCTGCTGGCCCCATATTGGCCCAGGAGACCCTTGTTTATGGACTGGTAAACCTGTCTGTTCAGAGGCCTTGGAAAATTCTGGCCTCTCAGATCTTTCTCATACAGGGGGCCCTTCTGCATCCAGAACCCCAATGGTTCCAGTTGACTGCTTGGCGGTTGAGTGGAAGTTGTTGAAGGAGGCCAACTTTTCGGATAGTGTAATTAACACAATACAGGCTTCACGTAAAAAGTCTACAACCCGACTTTACGATGACACCTGGAGGAAATTCAGTGACTGGTGCTCAGAGACAGCCCAGAACCCCTCTTCAGCATCTGTTCCGGAGATCCTTCAGTTTCTCCAGGATGGGCTGGACAAGGAACTCACGACTAACACCCTCCTCAGGCAGGTGGTGGCCTTAGCTTCAGTAATTTCATGGGACAGGTACATCCCTCTCCCACCACCCTTCGATCCGCAGATTTCTGAGGCGAGCCTCAAATCTGTGACCACCCGTTTTGCATAGGTATCCTACTTGGGACTTGCCTAAGGTTCTCCAAGCTCTCTCGGGCCCTCCTTTTGAGCCTTTATGAGTGGTAGGCCTCCTATTTTAACTCTGAAGGTATCCTTCTTGGTGGCTATTACATCAGCCAGGATGGTATATGAATTATCTGCCCTTTTGGTAAGGCCAGATTTGTGTATGTTTCATGACAACTGGGTGGTTTTGTGCCTGGACCCTTCATTTGTACCAAAAATTAACTCTTGGTTTCACAGAGCTCAAGGCATTGTTTTCCCTGACTTTTGTCCCAACCCCCAACATGTATTGGAACATGAGTGGCACACATTGGACGTGAAAAGGGCACTCAGGATTTATATCAAACAAACTGCACCTTTTCGCAAAGCTGAGTCAATGTTTGGGTCTTTTCAGCCTGTCTTCTTGGGGTCTAAGGCTTCATCTCCCATCTTGAGTAGGTGGATCAGAGCATGCATTTCTACTGCATATGAAACTCTTGGCTTGCCAGCTCCCACGAAACTGACTGCATACTCTTACCCAGTGCGCAGCGACTTGGGCAGCTTGGGCCACGCAGGCTCCGATCGAAGAAATTTGTAGAGTTGCTACATGGACCTCGCCTTCCCTGTTCGTGCAACATTACCGGCCGGATTCCTTTGCATTTGCACAGGCTGCATTTGGACGAAGGGTACTCCAGTGGGTGGTTCCTGGGTCAGGTTAAGAGGACCAGCCGAGTCCCTCCCTTTGGCATGCAGGCTTTGGTATGTCCCAATGCTGGACTCTAGAGCAGCATAACGGAGAAGGGGTGTTGGTAGACTTACCAGTAGACGCCTTTTCTAGACACGCTGCGATAGAGTCCAGCCCCACCCTGTGGCCGTCTGGTCTAGTATTCTCGGGTAGGGAGGTGGTTGTATGCTCATTCTATTTGTTTATATTCCAGAGACAATCCTAGTCTGTCAAGATACTTGACCAGAAAAGCTGGGGCTCTCAGCAGAGGCAAACCTTTTATAGTGGCAGACTTATCTCACGTCATAAGAGGGTGGGGTTATACCCAATGCTGGACTCTATCACAGCAGGTCTAGAAAGGGCATTCACTGTTAAGTCTACCTACACCCCTTCTAGCCATTCACTGGAAATTAAAAAGTATATGTTATATATTTCGGTACAATCATTGTATTCATATTTTTGTGAGTTTGGGGAATATAAATCTCTTGAAATTCTACCAAGGGCTTTAAACGATAGCATGAATTCTCAATCTGCATGGCAACATGTTATTTTTAGGTCAGCAAGTGATGAATTAAATTAGAAAATAACCATTAGAGAATATTTCATATTTTGAACATATTGTATGGTTTGATTATGTAAGCAAAACTAGAACTTAGAATACTTAAAACAAGGATATACTTTTTAATATAGCCAAGTGTTTGTGTTAACTGAAGCATTCACTTTACAGATATTGTGTCCCTCAACTCCATGGTGAATAAACCTTGCTTGCAAGTCTCTGTAGATCATTTTGAACACAGGGCTGTCAGTCACCTGCAATTTAATTTTAAAACAATTTTTCTACCATCTCAAAAGTTAGCAGGTTTCCATATAATTGTACTCTAAGGAAACTTTACATATGCTTTTCAAGCAGTATTTTAGCAATCTATAATAAACAATATTTGGCACAAAAGCAATATAATAATTTAACTAAGAGGTTGTATTTTGTATCTTCCTAAAGTATTACAAGGTGATATAAGAATATATAATTGAATGCAACATACTGCCTTTTAAATTAGTAATTAAAGGTAGTTTAGGTACATCACTGCCTTTCTGATACTGCATTAACCATATCAGTCACAATTATCCAATATGTTTATAAAATTTCAGATGAATTAAGGCTTCATCACTGTCATCAGAACAAAGAAAAATTGTTTTTAATGACTGCATTTCTTTATTTACATTTAAGGAAAAATATTATATAGAAATAATGTTGGCTGATATCTGAAGGACACAATCATGAGAGATTCTGTTGCTCTAAGCAATGCAAGAGTTGCCATGAATGTCTTTTAAACATGTCCTCCTCGCAGGTTGTACAAATGTGTGAATGCTATGAAGTGGCAAAGCACATGTTGAAATATTTTTTTTTAATATAAATAATAATTTTGAAACTTGCTGAAATCCTATGACATTGCCAAATCATGCAAAATTTGGAGTGATTGACAAGGCATATGAGCCATTGCAAAAACATCAGGAAGCAGAACCCCAGGGCTTAAACACATCCAAGATTCTTTTTCAACTTGCAGATCTTGACTTGTAGGACTGCATCATTAACCATGAATTAGATAAGGTTTATTTGAGAATGACTTCCCTAAAAAGTTTGAAGTTGAACATTGTACACGCAAGATATCACATAATCTCTTTGAAGAAACTGCCAATTTTCTTTTGGAATATAGCAGGATGGTTTGCCTGTTTTAAGGATCGTGTGTTTTTCAAGTACCTATCTGATTTTCATATTCTTCTTTTGCAAGTGACTTGACTATTAACCATTGTAGACATCTCAAAAAAACATCTGAAAGGGGTATAGCAATTCTAATTAGCAATAAGTAAAAAAAATTGCATATCCCTTCTGCCCTTGGAACTCTTGGTAGAAACTTCTTTGCTATATCTCAAAGAGATGCAAATTATTATATTTAATATCTATGCCTCTCCATTTAGAATGCAGACCAGAGCCTTCTGGAAATAACTTAGCTGGTCTTTGTGTTAAAGAAGTGGCTCTTTCCTTGGACTTATGTATATTAAATGATTCCTTTGCTGAACGGCTGAGTACATATTTTGGGAAAATGTCAGACAATCACTGTTACCTATGTATTCCCATAACACAACATTTTTACTGTTCAATTTGGAGGTGAAGTCATGCTTGAAAAGTGACTACTTTCCACTAATGACATTGAGTAAAAAGTCAACCAGATCTGCCAAATAGTGTTACTCCTGAATAATATTTCCCATTGGTTAAAAGTGAGCAGTTTAAAGTGCTCTGCTAACATTCCAACGTGCTCTGNATTCCAACGTGCTCTGGGAAGTGGATTAGGTGAACCCAGTGTCCCTAGCTCCATGTGAGGCTATGAGCACAATGTCTTCTCCTACAACTCCCAATGTTCTATTATCAAGATACCTACAGAGCTCCTGCAGATCTTATATGATATTGTGTGTTTCCCTGTGAGAAGCTGCTTTCTGGAGCAAAAGTGGGTAATCTCTCATCTTGTTTGGAGAAGATCTGTTTGCCACTTGGATACTAATTTTGCCTCAGTACATCCCAGTGCTTAGAAACTGACTGTACAATCATGTTTTCCACTCAGAAGTCCCACTGGACTGTTTTGCTTTATTTATTTTTTCTTTCCTCCCCCTAACTATTCTGTATGTGGCCTCCTCCTACCCTGACTTCCTGAGCTGCAGAGATCTTCAAAAAGTAAGTGAAGAAAAGTAGGTGGGAAGCAGGCCTAAGTGGGAAAGTCTGAGGAGTGGGAAACAGCACAGGTTGTCTCTTGAGGTTCAGGAGGCCTTGGGCAGGTGAACCTAACTCTTTGTTAGACCTCCCAGAGTCTCTCCCACTCTTGAGGCACCTTATGCTCTGTTTAATGACCTGTGTAGTTATTTAATGATTGCATCTGTTATTGGAGGTAATTGTTATGCTCAATAATAGTTTTATTATAACATAAATGTAGATAACCTAGAATCCAGCTGCAGTGAATTAAAATAAACAAACAGAACACTTAACTATAGTTTATATCATTTGAGGAGTCTCTGGATTTATTTATTTCTTGGTATAAGTGAAGGCTGTTGGCACTGGACAGATGCTTGGAAATGTTATAGAATTTATAGGCAAATTCTTTATCTGTATATAAAAAGTATTTTATCTGTATATTTGTTTCTTAGAATTGATCTAAGTTTCACTGGATTTACATATGAAAGAACAAAAAAAAATTTAAGTCATACAAAGTAATATGAATTCTTAATTTCAACTTGCATGCTCATTGTTTAAAAGCACATTTGGACATAGTTTTTATGTCAAACATAGCAATGCCCTTTTTATTTTTTGAAACAATTATCTGGTTCACTGAAAATTCAGTAGGAATTAGTGGGATCTGATTGTTGCCTGGCAAAAGGAAATTGTACTTAAACAGAAAATTAGAAACAACTGCTTAAATATGCAACTTCTAGAGCAGTGATTCCCAAAGTGGGCAGTACCACTCCCTGGGGGATGGTAGGATGCCTTACATGGGGTGCTGAGAGCCAAGGGGGCCGTCAGGGGAGCACTAAGAGGTAGCAGGGGGTATTGGAGGTGAGCAGCAGGGCACAATTCAGGGGTGAGAAAAAATCCCACCCCCGCCGCGTTCGAGGCAAGGCCCTGCAGGATCATCCCATTGAGTTGCACGCTCTGGTGCAAGGAGCTCCTCCCCGAACGCAGTGCTGGGAAAGGAGAACAAAGCCAGAGTGGCTTTACTGTCCTTTATAAATATCCTGCCGCCAACATGTTTGGGGCAGCAGGGCATTGCCCCAAACGCAGCACTGGGAAGGGAGAGTGGCTTTGCTCTCCTTTTCAAACATCCCACTGCCATGTTCGGAGTGGCGGGATGGCACCCTGAATGCAGTGTTGGTGACCTGAACACAGTGTCTCCTTTTCAAACATTCTGCCGCCGCCGTGTTCCACCCCCGTTGAGCCCCTTGCACTGGAGGCACCTGCCCAAGTAAGTTCGAATGGAGTGGTGCATGAAGTCAATGGGGTGAGCCTGAGAGAGGGAAAGAGAGAGAGAAAGAGAGAAAGAAGAAGAGAAAGAAAAAAGGGAAAGAAAAAAAGGGACAAAGAAAGAGGGGGGATGGAAGGAAGGGGCAGAAAGAAAAAATAAAAAGGAACAAAGAAAGGGGGGGTGGAAGGAAGGGACAGAAAGAAAAAGAAATAACGAAGAAGGGAGGGAGGGAGGAGAAATATAATGAGATATCTATTCTAGTTCAATCACCTGCTCCAGCAGGGTTAGAAGTGTGTGTGTGTGTGTGTGTTCTTGTAATTTATCAGTACATTTTGGTTTTGCCTTCTGCAGAATTGGCACTGTAATACATTGGGGAAAAGTAATTTTTAGAGTGGAGATCTGGTCCAATGGATCCTGTTCAAAGCCTCAACAAAATGTGAGAGCTTCTTGATGTTCTTGGCCATGTTTCGTCCACAAAACCTTTAATTAATAGAAGCCAAAGATGTTTCAGTGTGCTGGTAAAGATCCTGGCAAAGATGTTTCAATGTGGAAAAGGGCCTCTAAACTAGGCCTCATTTCAATCTGATGCATCAGGTCTCTCTCTGCGTCTCCCTGTCCCTCTGTCTCTGTCTCTGCTCTCTCTCTCTCTCTCTCTCTCTCTCTCTCTCTCTCTGCCTCTCTCTTCTCTCTCTCTCTCTCTCTCTCTCTCTCTCTCCTCTCTGCCCCTCCCCCCTCCAAACCCTCCATGCCACCTTTCTTCTCCCTTTTCTTTCTTCCTTTCTCTTTCTTTTCTTCCTTTTCTCTTTCTCTATTTTCTCTCTCTCTCTTCCCTCTCCAGGCTCACCCCATTGATTTGGTACCGCTCCACTCGGATTTGCTTGGGCAGGTCCCTCCAGTGCAGCAGGCTCAATGGGGTGGACCTGCAGGGGCGGCACCTAGAACGCGGCATTGCCGGCACGTTTGCAAAGTAGAGCAAAGCCAGAGGTCGGTAATTTTTGTTGCAAAGAATCACAAAAAGTTTCTGGGTTGTGCACAAGAAGGGACACACATGTCAATGCAATTCAGCAACAATAAATAAATAAATACAATAAAACAAATAATCAAGAATGAGCAAAGCATCTCTGATTAGATTTTATTCACTACTAGAATCTAACAGAGATGCTTTGCCAATTCTAGTCCAATGACCTGCTCCAGCAGTGTTGGAAAGGGAGTGTGTGTATATATGTGTGCATGGCTGTCAAATTCCAAAAACAGGTCAAGTAGTTTCTGTGGAGGCAAGTCATAAATTAGAACACTTGCTAAACAACCAGCCATTAAGTGAGGACCACTTGTATTTGGTTTGCTAGTCACCAAACCATGCTTGCCCAGTCACATGACCAGCAAGCCATACCACCAGTCATGTGACCAGCAAGCCACAGCCACCATCATGTGACCAGCAAGCCATGCCACCCAATTACGTTACCACACCCTCAAATTAGGCCACACCCACAAAAATTTGAATCCCGCCCCTGGGTGTGGGCATTGAGGATGAGTTTGTGGCACCAAGGGGGGGTGGACTGAAAAAGTTTGGGAACCACTATTCTAGAGAGTACTGAAACTATTTTTTTGTGAAGTCACCAGCTGCCTATACCAAGATAACAAGTAAAGACCCTGTCCCACTGCACTTACGGATGCAAAGAGGATGTAAAATGTTAAAGCTTGCCATCCGTTGGAAAATGCTATGCATCCATTTGTGTACTCATTGCATATGTGTTTCATACGTTCTATCTGTCAAGCATCCATCCACTGTGATTTCATCCGCTGCAAGAAGTTTTTGAGCTGCACAAAACTTTGTGAACGGATGAACTTTCCACCGTGTATGATGTAAATCCATGACATATGAGCAACGAACGTTCTATGTCCGTTTATCATCCGTTAAACGTCCGCTGTATCCTCTCTGCATCCTCTGGTCATTCCCTCAACTCACATCCACTGCAGCTGAAAACAGAAAGAGGGAGGAAGCCAAAAGGTACACGGAACATCTACACAGTGTTAGTAGCATGGAAATAGAAAGGATGCGGCAGTGAATGGTTTGCATCTGTTAAAACATCCGCCCGGCATCCCCTTTCTTTCCTTTAGGTACGTGATGCATCCGCTTCATCCGCTATGCGTCCGCTTCAAAATTCTCCCCCGGAACCCCTTCGGAGGTTCATCTGCTTCCATCTGCTTTCATCTGCTAGGCTTCCTATGAACATCCGTTTAACATCCCCGCTACATACTACCCACATCCATTATTTTCCGTTCTGTTTATGCAAATTTTTGCCACTTTTTTTGGAGCGGATGGACAACGGATGGAGCCACCCCCAAAATTTTGCTCGTCCGCTGTGTCCTTTATGCATACGTTTTGCGTCCGTCGGCCAGTGTGGCACCGGGCCTTAAATATTTTCAAATGCGAAACACTGGAAAGATAGTGAAACCAATAGAATGAAAAGTTTTAGCCAAATTTTAAAATAATTACTTCAGCATTAAGCACAATAGTCTCAATCCTTGAAGAGAGTTTCCTGTTCTTTCATAACAGTCTCACTTCATAAAAAAAAATTGAAGTTTTAAAAATTATATTGTCAGTTGGAAGTTTCCAAATTACATTTAGGAGATAAAAAGATGATACATCGAAAATCTTGTCAATCCCCTAGTATTTTACTTGACAGTTCAGAGTTAAAATATCCATTGCTATATGAAGTACTTGGGCTGTGAAAATACATTAATTTTTTATATGAAAGTGGTAAGAAATGCTGACATGGAGACTGCAAATGCTGACTGAGGAGACTTTTAGACTATTTTTCTTTACTGAATGAACTAATATTTACAGTTTATAGGTTTATTTCTGGTTAGTCTGAAAAAAATTAGCCCAAGAGCTCCAATTGTACAAAATTATATTTGATACTAGTAGGAGGCTTTGAAAAGCTGAAATTTCTCCCATGTTTAATTCGGAAAATATACAAGATTATTGTATTAATATTGTAAGCTATCCAAGTAAGCTGGGCAGCCAATAAATTTGCCCATTTTATTTATTCAATGTATTTATTTTAAAAAATTATTCAAAAAATAATTACATTTAATAAGTAAATAAAAATAATTATAGAAATGCCCAAATGCTATACTTTAAAAAATTAAACTAAATGAATAATTTTACTGTAAAGATCAATAATCAGATTAAAGAAAATGTATTTCCAAGAATTGACAAAGAAAAAAATGTAACAAATTCTTTTATTGACATTCAGGTATATCAGGTAAGCTAAGAATAGGCAATCCTTTTGAGCTGAGAATATATTTAGAATTTGGGAGCATATCGTGATAAATACACTCACAGAATGGTCACTTTGGGAGAGTTTCCCGTTCACAAAATAGTTGTTGGTAGTGGTCATGGTTACTCACAAAATACAATTTTCTGAATTGTGGGTGTCTAAAATAAAATGTTCTTTACTTTTTATGGAAACAAAGACAATAAATATGATTCTAGATGCTTTTGCTTTGCTTTGCTTTGCTTTGCTTTGCTTTGCTTTGCTTTGCTTTGCTTTGCTTTGCTTTGCTTTGCTTTGCTTGCTTTTCTTTGCTTTTCTTTGCTTTGTTGAAGGCTAACTTTTGTATTTTTTAAATAAAAAGTATTTGTTTTTGGTCAACAAAAGGAATATGGGGTCACATTTAAAGCCCTAGTTGCCATGTTGCTTTTTGTGTGTCTCTTTCCAAAACTTACTTGATACTATAGTGGGTGGTTATGCTTGTTACTGCTCAACACTGAAGATGGTCTTGTGGTATAATTTTGATATAACAAAAAAGATGGGCAATTAAGTAAATGCAATTTTATTTTGTTTTTCAATATGTACTGAAAGTGAAAAAGCTAGATTAATTTATCGTATTATTCTGTTTGTTTTCTTGACTATCCACATTATTTTCAAGAATCCCATCTAATACCAAAGTTCAAAAACTATCAATACTCTTTTTCTTCTTCAAAATCCAACTTTCTTTTCTATAGAATATCATAGGAAAAACCTTTCTCTACCTGGTGATGATCTTTATAGATATGGAAAATTTGTGTCATTAAATGTCTCTTTTAAGAACTTCAGTACTATCCACCAAGTGAATGAAGGAAGTTTCGAACCCTGCCTGAAGTTATGACTGTTGCAGCTGTTCCCCCCAGCCCTCTACATCAATTTTAGCTCTGCTGTTGCCACTCACAAATAATATCTTGCACTGTTCTTCAATAGTTGATAGTTGCCCCACCATACAGAGCTTCTGAGAATTTATCATGCGCTGCATTTCTGCAGGTGTTTTTCTTCTGATGTACAGAGATCCAACCGATCCTATGCAACTGATCCAAGACTGCTCCCAGTGACACTAGACTTTATTTCCTGAAGCCTGTTACTGTAGTCTTTTGGATCTCCTCAAGAATTTGCCCAGAGCCTCTGAAGGCATCTCAAGTCATACAGAGCTCCCAAAGCCTGAAGTTTGGAAACTTAATATGATTTGGAAAGGGTGAGAAGCCTAAAACAATTGGAGTACTAGAATTGTGGTTGTTAAGGAAAGTAGTCACATGGGTACCTAGATACATGTTCACAATAACTTATGACCAAATTGTGGTCCCAACTGTGGTTAAAAGCCAAGAACTACCTATATTGGAATTCTGGGTTGTGTATCAGCTGTCAATTCTGAGTCATCTCCAAAGGTAACTATGGGTACAGCACAATACAGTGGTCCAATCAAGTGATCGGAGCTTGATTATAAATATCAATAGAATCAAAACTGTCATTACTACTTTTGGAAGTATAAATTCTGAAGAACAGCTATCATAATATGTTTACTGAATACTAGCAACATTGTCTTGTATCAGTTACTCTGAACTTCATATGCCTCTCCAGTTACAGCCATTAATTTTGCAGCATCTCCAGTTAGTCAGAGGGTAACAATGTATAACAATGGCAAATTGTTAGATGTTGTTTCATGGATAATTCATGTATAAGTAAAAAATATGGGACAGAATCAGTGGTGGGATTCAAAAAATTTTACTACAGGTTTCTGTGGGAGTGGCTTGGTGGGCGTGACATGGCTTGGTGGGCGTGGCAGGGGAAGGATACTATAAAATCTCCATTCCCACCCCACTTCAGGGGAAGGATACTGCAATATTTCCATTTCCACCCCACTCCAGGGGAAGGTTACTACAAAATCCTCATTTCCTCCCCTTTCCTGGGGAAAGGTTACTGCAAAATTCCATTCCCTCCCCACCCCACTAACCTGCTTTCCAGCTCCGTACTCCTGTGCAGGGCAACAAAAGAAGACCCAGCTGATCAGATGGGACTCAGGAGGCAGAGAATAGGTGGGGGTGGGGTCAATCACCGGTTCTCCGAATTACTCAAAAGTTCCACTACCGGTTTTCCAGAACCTGCTGAATACCACCTCTGGACAGAATACTGAACAAGTGGGACCTCCTCCACTGGAATTTCCACGGACTCATGTGCTCTCCTCACATGACCACTGATTGTAATAGCAACTCCAGCTCACAAACTTTATAAGGCAGTCCAGAATAATACCATGGTCTTAATAATGAACACTGAAAAATCTAACAGAAGAAAAGTCATACTTCCCTGAGATCCTATTAAAAATCATTGACTGACCAATACCAAAATTCTGACTGAGGATTAGAATATACTGTTTTTTCTAAAAGTGAAACATTAGATATTAGAAATGTTTTCAAAAAGGATTAGGTCCAGGAAAGGCTTGAGAGAGGAGAGGTTATGCTGCTGTCTCAAAGCAGGCATAAGCATTAATAATTTCCCTTGTCCAGCTATTTACACCCTGCCTGCTCACCAAAGGAGCAAGGAACTGCTTGATCAAGCTCGTGGGTATGTGTATGTGTAATGCCTTCGGTATATTTTGGATTCTAAAAACATTTAATGTTTGGATATTTTAAGTGTGTTCTGGTGTTCTGCTAGCTTTGAAAGAGATTAGTAACTTCTGGTTACTAGTTTAGGCTTCAATAAAAATGGAGAATTTATTTTTATTTTATAATCCTTACAAGTACAACCAATTTTTCTATTTTGATTCTGTATATTTTATTTATATTTGTTGAAAAGGAAATATTTTTTAATCTTGTTCTTTGTTTCCCAAATGTCTTTAAGATCCATTTTTAATGCTGTTATAGTAAAAAAAAAATAATCCTGCATGCCATCATGCATTTCCTTAGAATGTTTTCTTGGACTCTGAATATTTAAGAGTTCAGAACAATGTAAACTTCTTTTCTCTCTTTATTTAGGTAACTGATCAGTCTGTTAAAGCATTTGCTGAGCATTGTCCCGAGTTACAGTATGTTGGGTTTATGGGCTGTTCTGTTACATCTAAAGGAGTGATACATCTTACTAATGTAAGTATATTACCTAGGTTATTTACTGATATTTCTAAACAAACTCTTGCTAGATGCATCAACATTGATTAAGTTACATATAAAGGAATAGGTTAAGGAATAGGGATCAGTTTTGTGATGGATGGAAGCTCTCGCAAGAATGCTTAAAATTATGATGGACTGCTATAATTCAAACAAAGGACACATATAGGCTATAGAATCCTTCCCATAGCAAGAACTTAGAAGCACATTTCTTTTCATCGTCTTTTCTATTTAGTAGTGAAGCTTGTTTTGTTCAGGGCTCTTTCAAATAAACATATTCCTTCTTTAGAGCTCCCTTTCCTTGTCAACTCACATCAGCTTAGATAACAATAATAATATGTTAAATTTATATGGTGATTCCCAGCAGAGTCATCAGTGTATTATGTTGTTAGGGATCTATGTTCATCACAGGTAGTTTTCAACTTACAACTGTAATAGAGTCTGGAATTTCTATTTTTAGCTAAGTTGGTCATAAGCCAAAGTGCTCACATCACCAGACTCAGTTTTATGTTTTTTTTGTGTCAGTCGTTAAGTAAATGCCATAGTTGTTAAGCAGATGCCAGGGTCATTTATGTGATCTTATGATTGTTTTTTTGCTAAAGGAAATGTAAAATGGAACCAATTGCGAGGCACCCAAAATGTGATCATGTGACTGTGGAGTGTATGCAGCTGTTGGAAACCAAAATTGGGTCATTAGTAGTTTTTTGGGAGGGGTCCATCATAACTTTGACCGGTCATAAGTGATTGGTTGTAAGTCAGGGACTACTTGTGATTAATGTTTATAATGAATCAGATTTCCCACTTTCATTCTTTTACATCTGTGTGTGGATTACTGTTAAACTTTTTTCTCTGCCTTTTGCTTTTGGTCAACTTTAAAAGATATAATTTGATATAATTAGGAAATTTCACCCCAAGATCTAGGTTTTTCATCCATAATTTTAATGAATGTTTCCGATATTTATGCAGGGTTTCATTGTTTATCTCCCTTCATTGTGAAAACTTTATGTTTGTCCCAATTCTCTTCTTTTTTAGCCCAGTATAATTCTTATAGGGTTAAAATGAAGAAGAATGTCATCCTGAGCTCCAGACAAAAGGTGAAATATAAATGCAATTAGTTAATAAATCTTGTTTTCCACTAATACAGAGAAGAGATAATTCCAGTTGTAATTTTCCTGATTCACTTTTTTTGAGTAATTACATTATATTGGCTACTTCTAATCCTCTAATCCAGAGGCAAATGTTAAAAGATATATTACAAGTTGGACATTTTCATTTTTGACTTCTTTAAGAACAGTTGAAAAGTGTTGCATCTTCTTTTTGATTTATCAGTTTGGAGCTTAAGATGTGCCACCATAGTTTGCTTCAGCTCTTCAGAATTGCTTCCTAAACCCATCCACGAAGGCATAGGATAGGATATGTGTTAAGGTATTCCCCGTTAGGAGAATGAGTTCACTCAGGGAAACATAGTGAGAGTGGTGATGAATAAGACACAACCAGCACACAGATACACTGAATAGTAAAATGTAAGTTTTACTTCCTGTATACGGGTAAATAAACTCCAACAGTCCAAATCATATGCAGTTAAAGGAGTTAGTATTCAAAATAATCAGTCCAGGGATAATCCAAAAATGAAGTCCTTTTCTTTACCAGTATCATAAACAAAGTNTACAATAGTATTAAATGTCTATCCTAGTTTATATAATGCCAACCCAACTGTTAGGTGACTATCATTCCTAACATTCTCCCCTTTGGGTAGGACAATATATAAAACCTTACAGTTTAAGTTCATATTCCTCACAGCAAGCCTTATATTTTACAGTGCCTTGGGCTTTCAGAAAATGATCTGCAATGTTATTCTCTGACATGCAGTACTCCAGTTTAATCATTTTATTTTGAACACATTGTCTTACATTCAGATATCATAGATTGGTGTGTTTTGATCTTGTCTTTACAGCGAGATTGGAAGCCATCTGAATTACTAATTGGTTGTCTTCATATACAACAATAGGTTCCTTTACATTACTTCCCATGCCTATCATTAGTTGTTTATAACATACTAAGTCCGTACATAACAGAGACAAACATGAGAATTCAGCCTCCATTGTTGATAAGCTTAGATGTTTTTGTTGAATTTGTACCTAACGTTGATTTACATGTAGGTACGTCTGTAGCGAAACTTGCATTGGCATATGCAGTTAAACTTAGTTCATCCTTCGTCTCCAAATATAATGCATAATGCATCGTTTGTTTAAGATATTTCAACAAACGCTTAGCAGCTTGCCAGTGCCTTTCAATAGGCTAAGCATGAAACCTGGCTAATTGGTTGACACTATATGCTATGTCTGGCCTAGACCAATGACTAAAGCCCCTGTCAAACAGCACCAACGGATGGAAAGAGGATGTAAAATGGAGAGAAACACTTGCCAACCGTTGGTTAACGCGATGCATCCATTCTGTACTCACTGCCTCCGTTTTTCATACTCTCTATCCATCCAGCATCCGTCCACTGACATTTCATCTGCTCAAAAAGTTTTGAGCTGCACAAAA